>OX376189.1:15856919-16040367 GCA_947363905.1 Lithophane semibrunnea | reverse complement strand
AAAAACCCAATTGAAGTAAGAGAAAGAAAGAGAAAGAAAGAAAAAGAAAGAGAGAGAAAGAAAGATAAAGAAAGAGAAAGAAATAAAAAAAACATTTATTTGCTGTTAATGTTGGAAAGAGAAAGAAACTGAAAGAAAGTTATTTTTCACTTTTTTATTGTTTGAAGTCGGTTGTTTTATTTTTTTGTAAAATTTTTCTTCCACATATATGTTTAAAATAATGTCCTGTTCAAAACATAAAATATACGTATACGCACACACATAAGTATCGATCTATACAAATATCAGCCTTGCATCTACCATTAATGAGGCACAAGAATCGTAGGCAAAAATGGCGACCTAGGTGCGCATGTCTGCGCCCCTGCATATTCTTTGATCAACATTTTAGTGTAGTGCGCCACCGCGCGTGTCTAGAGTAGGGACTTAAGCTCCGCCCACATGCGCAAGGTCAGTCAGGAAACTATGGCCCTTAACGAACCAGATACAGCGTCTAAGAAGAGGTCAACATCTTGCCAGGGCGGGCGGTAGGCGGTACCTATTGCTAGCTTAACTCCGCGAACACTAATTGTGACCCACATCTGCTCGACCGTGGTGTGCAATGGGCTAGCAGTGTACGAGTGACTCCGAACATTTATACCGTGCCTGATATAAAAACCAACGCCACCACCACATCCCTTCTTAACAGATAATGGGCGCGGAATATGCCGAAGCCTATATCCAGGCACAGAGGGCGCGCGCCTTTCTTCGCCTGCTCGCAGCCACGTCTCATTAATGGCCATAATATCTACGTCCAAACTCAGTAATGCTGCCACAAATTCGTCGTGTTTCGTGCCCAAAGAAGCCGCGTTCTAAAAACATAGCATAAACATACGTCATCGCATAAAATAAAATAGACTTCAACATCCTTATTGCCAAACCGATGTTACTGCCAAGTACACGGAGAACTAAAGCTGGATGTCTTATGTCCTCTGTGGTCGTGGATTCTCGATTTTATAGTCCTGTTAGTTCATATTTTTATGATTTTAGGTTTGTGTTCCTTTGCTGTATAAGTAGAGGCCTTTTTCTCGCTCTAAAATAATTAGATATTGAATTTAGTGGACGGGTTCACTGCAAAAGAGTTTTCGTAATTTAGGCACTTTTTTCCATTAATATTTTGCGCAGTATTACTTAAGTCCAACAGTGGTGGCCCAAAGGTTACGGCCGTGACTATAGAGTTGTAGGTCTTAGGTTCGAACCTGAACTCAAAACGGTGAACGAGAACATCGTGAGGAAACTCCATTACAAAAACCAGGAACCGAAAATTCGAAAACATATAACATCCACCAAGCCGCACTGGGCCCGCGTGGTGGATTATGGCCCGGTTACAGAAAGAGGAGGCCTATATTCCAGCAGTGGGAGCATTATAGGCCGATTATGACTTAAGTCCAAAAGCAGACAGGAATATAAAAGGCTCCATAAAAAACTTTTCAAAATCATTATTATCTTTTCATGCACATTCGTATTTATAACTATGTAAAAGGAAGTGCAATAAAAGATCTAAAGTCTTGTTGGAGAAGGTCGTCACGCACAGCATTTAATTATACTAGCATATATTTTATACTAGTTTACGTAAATATGTGTATCTGTTCACTTCTGGCTTTCTAGCCAAATATTTCAATAGTCTAAGAGTCGACCATACAAATATTTATGGAAAATATGTTTTTTTCTTTATGTTCATACAAATATTAGGATGGGATTCAATTGGGTATGCAGTGAGCCTGCAAATTACTTTGTTTGATTAAAATAAGTGATTGGATTATCTACTTGTGAGGCGGTTCACGTTTTAACCATCAAATGGAGAAAAGATGGCAGTCGTTTTGTTTATATGCGGTACTTTTCTTTACTGTACATTTCATGGAGTAATTTTTGTATGCTTTTGATTTGCTTTTTTTTATGTTGATCTATTCTAAGAGTTTATTGCATAATAAGAGTGAAGCTATTACTATTTGAATAATAAATTTTGAGTAGCGGATAAAGAATCATAATTATATTATACTTGGAAAGTTGTTGGCGTTTTCAAGACCTCCTTTATATAATCTTTCTAATAATCTTTAAAGCTCAGAAAAAGTGTATCAGGACAATTTTTGGATTACAGGTCACAGATACATGTAAACCATTATTTATTAATTTTAAAATATTGACTCTTCTATCCTTATATATTTTTGAGTTTGCTGTATTTGTTAAAACTAATCCAAACTTAGTTAAAAAAATGTCAGATATTAATAACCTAAGTCGACGGGATAACAACAGCTTATGCGGAAGAAGGTCGCACAAAGCATTAATGTATAAAAGTGTATTTTGCATGGCGCCTGTCTTATTTAACCATATACCACGGTCAATCAAAGAATTGAACGTGAGCTTATTTAAGAAATGGCTTAAATCCTTACTGGTGAACAAAGCATATTACAATATTTCGGAATTTATAGCAGACAAAAATCTAATGACAGAATGTTGACATGCTAAGAAAATATGTATAATGTTATCCTTGACATAAATTTTGTATATTGGCATTAGTATTGTATATTGACATCAGTTTTTTTTGTATTTAA
This sequence comes from Lithophane semibrunnea, assembly GCA_947363905.1. NCBI lineage: Eukaryota > Metazoa > Arthropoda > Insecta > Lepidoptera > Noctuidae > Lithophane > Lithophane semibrunnea. The sequence goes on along the minus strand of OX376189.1, from coordinate 16,037,779 downwards.
CAGTTGTGCTCAGTCTGTGTGTTGACGTTTATATTTCATATTTCCATTTTATTTTATTTTTTTTCTCTTTTTATTGACATTCATTTCTATTGCCATAAATAATTAATTAATTTGTATAATGAAATGTGCCATTTTTATAATTGTTTTTTGTTGTTTTTCAGGCTTATATAATTAATTTTTTGAGACTTGACTGGCTTGATTATGCAAATTACAAACATTTGTACGCCCTCTGGCATAACATAGCGCACTATTTATTACGAGTATCTTTCTAACATTATTATTGTACCTATGTTAAACAAATGAATAAATGACTTATGACTTATATTTTCTGCCCTTCCATACCATTCTATTGTATCGTTTTGTATTATTTTGCTTTCATTTTGAATGATGATAAACAGCTGTTCTCTCATTGTGTTACAAGATCACATACATACATAGATCACTATAAAAGTCAATGATAAAATGCATTTCTGTTTATAAAACAACATCCATTCAATGTTGACTCGACTTAATATTTTTCATTATATAAATAAATGCCTCGTTAATTATCTCAAAGCTCAATAAGTTTTAAATACTGAGAAATGATGTTGGAAAGAGGGAAAAATTAAAACAAGAAGAGTTCGTCGTTCAAACGTTAAAAATTTTATTGAAAAACACCATCGAATTCACCATTATGTGCGAAATCCCTAAGAAAAAAAAACTTCATAGAATGATATAATATATTTCTTAGTATACTATTCCGCTATACCGCGTAGATTAAGTGGTTCTTTTCTGAAGCGCGAACCTACAACTTAATCCAGTGCATTTATGAAGGCTTGCGGTTTCAAAGCCGGGCTTCAGCTCAAAAATACAGTTGCTTACAGCAAAAAAGCTCACAATACGTACGTTGTTGTGTTTGAAATTGACGATAATAAGTTCTTACGAGAATAATTCCTTTTATCGTTAAACAGCGCGTCCTCAATATCATAAGCATTAAATAAAAGTTGGTTTCTCTTAAGAGGTCCAGTTCATTTTATTGATAGTTGTAAGTGATTACACAAAAAAAAAAAAAATAATAATAATAATTTATTTTTAAAACCCACTCTAAAACCCAAACCCAGTAACATCTAAAATATACCCACTCACTACCATCCACACCACACAATCCTTTCAACAATTCACAACAATATTCCAACGTACAACCGAAGATAAGCCACTTAAAAAGACTAACACAAGTCCAACATGTTCCATACGGTACAAACGCAGTAATCCCAAGTCCTTTCAAAAGCAGCTCGGAATAAATTCCTTTATCTGAAGAATACAGGGTACGGTCGCGAAAAATCTCCGAAGCTCAGAAAACGTCGCGTAAGCTGCATGTTCACTGAAATTCAGATACCATTCCGGTTCAGTACTATGACATATTTGCATGGATATCTTAAAAATGGGTCGTTGTTCTCTTTATTTTATGAAAAAGGATTTTGTGGGGACGTTATAACAGATAGTGTAATGGTTTGTAGTTAATAACACTCGTGTGAATTAATTTTGAAATACTTCATTAATTTTCTATTTTAAATTTGAAATATGAAGCCTGTGAATGCCGCAGTCAATCCATGAATGACCCCAACATAGTTGGGAAAAGGCTAGGCAGATTGATTGTTGTCACAATCAAGTAAGTATCATGCCCAAAGCCCCATAACCAAAACAAATAGGCACTGGACCTATCAATATTTTTATCTTTCTACAACATACCGTGGTCATCCATGTACTACTGACCAATCATTTGGGAGAGAGTATTACTTACGCATGACATTACTTACAGTGATTTAGAAACCCGAATTATTGCGAAGCTTACACAATTGCGAAATTGTGTGATAGTGGACGGTGCGACAGCAATAATGTACGTACAGAGACAAGAAGCGTACTGTAGTAGTACGCTAGCGAAAACGTAGAAATTATTACCCCACTCTATTACCTTCGTCTCCTCATGCACGGTATGTTGTAGAAAGATAAAAATATTGATAGGTCCAGTGCCTATTTGTTTTGGTTATGGGGCTTTGGGCAAGATACTTACTTGATTGTGACAACAATCAATCTGCCTAGCCTTTTCCCAACTATGTTGGGGTCGGCTTCCAGTCTAACCGGTCGGTTTCCATGCAACTGAATACCAGTATTTTCCGTGGAGCGACTGCCTATCTGTCCTGCACAACCCAGTAACTGGGTAATACGATATCGCTTGGTAAGACTGGTTGTCAGACTTTCGGGCTTCTGACGACCCGTAACAACTGTCATTCGTATATCGCACGGAGAAGTCTTGGTATGTAAAGATCCCCCATCATCACAGGTCACCCATCCACGGACCAACACCTGCAAGCATAGCTTAACCTGATGGATCGACCAGTGCAGCTGTTATTACTAAGCCACGAGCTCCTCACTTGATTGTGACATCTGGTTATGTAATAAAATTAGAATGACTTCAACTAGAGATATCATTGGATTTATTTGTGGATATAGTTAACTGAGTTTCACGCCTGTGTATGTAAGTAGGAACAAAATACCTAAACAAAAATCTTCTAGACCAACGATAATAAAACGAGCTAGAACTATTTCAACTGCCAATAAACGACGACCCCGTTCAAAGACCGAAATAGTATTACCTACTCCCAGAAAAAATATCAAAGTAAAGTTTATTACCCCACTACGGCGAAGAAAAAAGGAGGGTTATGATTTTGACCGGTATGTATGTATGTATGTATGTATGTTCATCTGTTCCCTCCTATCTTCCAAACCACTTATCACAATTTGACAAATGAGGTATCGTTAGAAGCGTCGTGATTGTCCGCTGGTTATAGGTTGAGTCACATTAAATTAAAAATGGCGCCCTCTAGAGGACATAAAGCGAGGAACATAAAAAAAAAAAATGGTTTAATCGTACCATGTTGGGTATCAAATGAAAGGGCTTAATAAGCACATTTCAAATATATATATATTATAACCCAAAAAGAATTTTAAAAAAAATCAAGTAATAAAAACTAAAACCCAACTACGACTTAAAAGGTATTTAAAAGGTATAAACAAGACACCACAGACAGACAAATTAAAAATCCGGTGTCACACGTGTTAGGGCATAAATCGAACAGATTACGTGTGACACCGGATTTTTAATTTGTCTGTCTATGGTGTCTTGTTTATACCTTTTAAGTCGTAGTTGGGTTTTAGTTTTTATTACTTGATTTTTTTAACCCAAGAAAACCTAATATAAACGCTAAACAATTTGCCCTACAGACAATATTATTAAACCAATATTTTATAACAAAAGGGAAACTGCATCCCTTGAATAAGTACACCTAAAATCAAAATAGGACTAAGAGTGTATACATATATTATATAAATCTTACAAAACCGTCATGTTCAGACTTCGGAGCCTCAGGTAGTATAAAGAACATTTCATAGCCATCGATCGCACGTCAAATCCAAACACAATAGAGACTTTCTTACTCAATTTTGCTTAGGCTGTGTATACAATATAGACGGAAATGTATATTTCTCATAAGGAACAGTATAGTCGAGCCATATTTCGACCAATGGTAAACAGAACCAGTATAAGCTGACCTGGGGGATTAGACAAAATCCCTTTTCTGTAAGCGTTAACGCCAACGGAAAGATCAAATTGTATGCAGTTGACAGCAGCAGTCACGTGACATCTCTAAAGCTAATGTCAACTCCATACAATTTGATCTTTCCGTTGGCGTTAACGCTTACAGAAAAGGGATTTTGTCTATAGCCTCTGTTTTTCTATTGAAACTCCGTACTACGCTAGGCCAGGGGGGTAATTGCGTACCTAACAGACTTACAAGAAGCAATGGTTTTCATTTTGACAGTTCAACAACATTCATTCACGTTGATGAGCAGATAGATTTTTCGAACATTATGAAGCAATGGATTTGCAATAATATCCTTCAAAATCATTCAGATTGTGATTAAAAGTGGGTTACGCAATAACCCAATAAATACCACAGACGTACTGTCGACTGTCGTGAACTTGTAAAGTGCGGTCTACACAGGCAGCGCGTACACAATGTACTCGATTCTAGCACCTAGTACCTACCCTTGGATTTACTCACGATAGTGTTTACATCATGCATATGTGTTACTTACCTATTAATTTATTCATGTGCATGTTAGATGCACCCGATTGCTCCATTAGGGTACCGAATATCGGTCGAAGTTTGGTCGATACCATTTCCTACTAAGTAGTTCTGTATGGTCCTAAACTTGCAATAACCCAATCCTTCCGACCTAGTATCATAAATGCATAGATCAGAGGGGCAATATCCGTATTTTTAAGAACATTCGCATTATGATCTCAGTCTCAATCTGTCAAAGAAATCCTACCTATATTTTTGACAAGTTTTCGAAATTGATTAACGCTGAGATTATTGCAATTTGAATTTGAACATCTTGAAGTACGAGAATTGGTTTCCAGATACCCTATACTTACATATTAAACTGTGTTGTCTAATTAATTATTTTTTGTCAAATTATGACCAACCTACTCGGGTTCAAAGTTTAAAGTTGGAAATCCATTTTATTTTTTCAAGTGACAAACCTTTTGTTCTCAAGTCGATCGTTTCCTACTTCTTATCAAAGCAACAGTTATATAGGTAGAGGCGATATATATTCCTCAGCAAATGAACTTGTCAGCTGTCTATTTTCATTATACCCAGATTGCAGGCCCGACGAGATAGGTTTTAAGGTACACCGGCCATTGTTTGAATAGCTTTGTTGTGCTAAGCGGACTTCAGATTAGAAATAAACGATTTAATCGGTATCGTAGTTCCACAATAGAGTTAGAGCTTCCTATTGTGGTCTATTTCAGGTTTGGAGGAAAAATATTATCCCTCATAACATAATCAGCCTATAATGTTCCCACTGCTGGGACACAGGCCTCCTCTCTATGAGTGGGAGTGGGCCGTAATCCACCACGCGGGCCCAGTGCGGGTTGGTAGATGTCACATGTCTTCGAATTTTTGGTTCTAAGACATGCCGGTTTCCTCACGATGTTTTCCTTCACCGTTTTGAGAGCAGTGGTGATGAAATTATTTACACAAAGTAAAGTGCCTGTCGGGGTTCGAACCTACGACCTACAACTCGTAAGTCGCGGTCGTTACCACTGGGCCACCACTGCTCTATCCCTCCTATCCCATCTCCTATTATCCCTCGTGATGTTCAATTTCTGGACAAATATCTAGGAACTATATCTTTGTGTTGCTTGCAAAGAATTGACCACCCCTTCGTCACAGGTGGGTATTGTCGAGGACGAATAAGGAATTTCAAACAGATGAACATCAGCATCGTATTATAAAAGACAAATGACGATCTGCAGTCAACCTATCGACTGTATGTTTGATATTCCTCCACAGCTCCTCCACTTTACAGTCCTTCCACAGTCACTTTATCTCTGATTTTGAATCACTGTCAAATTTAAATTAGGTTGTTGTTGAATTCAGGCCACTGACAAGTCTGTCAAAATAACATTGATCTGTCAGTGCTGAAATAACTGTAAAAGAACTGGAATAAAGGAATCTAGGCTTTTTTATGTAGTATTACTACTTTATTCACGGTGATTTTGTAGTAAACTTCTGTCAATAAATTAGAATAATACTCCAACTCGGAAAAGAAAAAAATGACAATGAAAAAATACACGATTTTAGGAGTACTCGGGTTTTTTGTCCTACATTCACAAATAGGTTCCCAAGTAACGCCTCCTTCGGGATTACATAAGCCTTATTCGTTAGCCTCGAAATATGCACGCGCTACACGAAACTGGTAACCAATCATTTTATTAGTCCTTTGTTAGAAGAAATGAAAGCTACAGTATCGCCTTTTTTACTGTTATAATTATGTTTTTTTTTATAGATTTTAAATTGTCAAAGTTTGTTTAGATTTCGCATATTTGTGTTCAATGGGAACACGGTAAATTGCATTTGAATAAGACATTTCTATATTCATTTCTGTAATATGTGCTGTAATAATCTGCTGGGAATTTAGGAAATGAATTGCTTTTAGAGGAACTGCTAATGTGGCCGCTTTAGGCTCCCTGTAAGGACCTGCAACTCGTAAGTTGCGGCCGATACCACTGGTCCAACACTGCTCTTACGCCACGACTGGTTTCTATAAAATAACCTCATAAAATAAAAAAAATACCTTCCGTTACTTGTGAAACGTCGGATCCATAATTATGATAATTATGTAGTTCGATCGTCGGTAATAAGCTTTCATTCAAACTATTAATTTCATAAAATTGTAAAGGCTAAGAATAATGTGCAAATTAAGTTTCAATATGTATGGAATACACCAAAGTTGACACTGCTTGCGAGTCTGCTCAAACTTCATACGCTATAATATTATAGTTTGAAGGATAAGTGCATTGGCACTCAGATTGTATTAGGTTAAACCCCATCAGCATAACAAAATCCAATATTCTTCAACATATTCTGAGAAGTTATGATCTCAAAGCGGATGACTTCTTCTCCATAATTTCCCTTTCGCTTTCAGCAGTGATCCTGCTGATTGTTGAGATGGTGATGCCACTGCATAAAACGTAACACCAGAGATTGGTGATGGCTGGAAATGACTGGTGAAAGATTTGCAATCATTGGATCGTAATAGTTTTCATTCATAACTGTCAACAAATAAAAAAACAAATGCCCTCGAAATCTTATAACCGCTGAAGATACTGACAGCTCAAATTATCTAACCACACTGCAAATCTTCACACACATTTAACCCCTCGACCCTCTTCAGCATGTCATTATGCAATCTCGGCGCTCGCCGGAAGATACGTGTTACCTTTTATATGGGGTTATAAAGGTAAATTATTATATAAATGGCAGGGAGAGTCACTTGGTATAGTCGGTTAGTGACTATAGTGTTCCTGTGCTGTGTTGACAAGTTTGATTGCTACACTGAGAAAAAATAAAACAGAAAATTCGTAAGTTCTGAAAAATAACCATAAATTATTTTTGGTCCTCTTATTGTTATTATTAATTTAAAAACACGGAATAACTTCTTCTGAAGTCACGAATTTATTGGCGGTAGGTACACACGGCTGCACATCAAGCTATACATTGCCAATTTAGGCTGATCTAGCATTGTATAGGATGTCAGCTTATACTGGAAATGTATAGCTTGATGTGTAATCGTGTGTACCTCCATACTGCGTTCGCGATTTAGTTTCCAAACATATAAACAAGTATGAATTATTGGAAAAAAAAAATTAATACACAAAGTATTCACACATAAAGTAAGTAGGTATTATCCTTATTTCTGTCTACCGACTATCGACAATCATTGAGGACCAAAATTAAAGATTCATTCATAATATTTTAATTAATACGTAACTTTACCTAACTTACAAAGCCTCCATTAGTTCATAACATTAACTAGATGGAGCCGGGATTATAATGAATTTTACAAACTTAGTTAACTTGCTTCATTGCTGGCTAGGTTTTAAAGGCAAACTACTGTAGGTAAGCTGGTGACTTACAAACGAAAAGTTTTCATATAATATTATTTTATGTGCATAGAAAATTAGGACCGTGTTTTAAAGTGATTTTGGATTAGTCGTCAATCCTAAACTACAACTAATATTATAAATGCGAAAGTGAGTTTGTTTGTTTCTTTCGCGCTAATACGCCTGAATGGATTTAGATGAAATTTCGCCCATAGGTAGACCATTGCCTGAGTTAGGACATTTATGATACTTTTTATTCCGACATTCCCACGGGATCGGCGATTACGGGATCGGCGCAGCTAGTAACATTATAAGTGTGATAGTTTGTATTTTTGGATGTGTTACTCAATCACGCCATAACGGCTAAATGGATTTGGATGAAATTTGACACATAGCCTAGCTCAGGACATAGGATACTTTAATCCAGATAGTACGTTCCTGTGGCATATATCGCACCTCCATGAAGGCGAAGGCAAACTTAGTAGCAAAATAATTATCACTACCTACAGCTCTACAAGTGATGTTGGAACGTCTGGCGTGATTCATGCACAATTAATGTTTATAGTTACGGTTTTTATTAATGTATTATTTTTTATTGTTTTATTATTTATTTATTTTTATGTTGTAATCCCCTAGTAAGATTTATATATTGTACGTCGTATTGTACGTCACTCATTGTAAGATTTATATATTGTGTCTGTAGCCGAGTCCGTGACATCACAGCGGGCCCTATCAGAATAGCAGCGCTGCGGTATTTATTTATTTAAATATCGCAGCATTTTGCTGAGGTAGGAGCCTTTTTGGCCTCGCACAGGTAGCCTAAGTATTTTGTTAGTTTTAATTTTTCTTTTAATTTAATTTAGTACCTACTTACTTTATATTACTGATTGTTTTTCTTGTGCGTGTCCCAAATAAAATATTTTCTTTCTTTTCTTTTCTTTCTTTCTTCTTTTGTACCATCACGAGCTATGGCAAACAAGAATTCAAGAGAATACTCTCATAAAGATAAACCAGACTGGACAGTTGGTCATCACACATGCATAACTAACTTCTCGATTACAATTGAATTAATCGAGCGTAAAATGATGTTTACTGGGTGTTTACCCGGTTACTGGGTTGTGGAGGTCAGAAATGTGAAGTGAAGGGTGGGCGTTTTGGGGGACTGTCTTATGTAATTTTTACGTTCGAAAAGTGCCGATTCTCAGCCTAGTTTGCATAAATGACTTTTGATTTTGATTTTAGAAATAGCGCTCCATTTAAAATACTGGTATTCAGCTGTATCCGGTTAGACTGGAAGCCGACCCTAACTTGGTTGGGAAAGGCTAGGCAGATGATGATGAAAATAATGTTTAGTTATTATTAAAATCAATTGAAATCATTGTTTCACATTTACGATCATGCAATTTAAAGTTATCATTTTTGTAATAAGTAGATACTGAGCCAAGGATCGTAGCAGGTGGCGTTCTGTAGTTTTTGCCTCCCGCCATGAGACGAAGGCATGAGTTTATGTATGTATGTGTATACTGAGCCAATGTTAAATTTATAGCACGCAAGATTTTTATATGACACGTGATGCGTTACGTTTTATTACGCGATGACTATAAAAATCCCATAAAACGATATTACTGTACCCTGATGGTATGCCCGCTGATCTAGATGTCACTGGGCAATTTCCAATTTTGGCGGTTTTGTGGTCATCGTGAAATATTGCTCTGTAATGGTATCGCGCCACGGTGCCATGGTTTTGGAAAAATTCACAAAAAAAAAAAAACAATTATTATCTGAAAGTCACGTCAAGCGGTGCCTCGGACAGCACGATAAGCCGTTGGTTCAGGCTGTCTTTCGTAGATAATTGACAGTCGTTACGGATAGTCAGAAGCCCTAAAGTCTGACAGTCAGTCTTACTAAGGATCTTATGAATGAAATGGTCTTAAAATGAATGAAATGAATAGATTGTGAATTTATGAGCAAAATTCCATGTAGTGCGCTCTTCACACGTAAGAGGAGAAAGCCAGAGAAAATTATGTTTCATTTAGGTCTGATTCATTCCTAAGTCAGCGGGGCAATTCCCTTATTTTTAAGAACGTTCACATTCGCATCTCATTTGCAATTTGTCAAAAAAAACATCAATTTACCAACATTTTTGACAAGTTTGACAGATTGCAACTTGAATTATGAACGCTTTTTTAGTAAGAGAATTGGCCCTCTGATATTTTATCCGATGAATAAAATTGTATAACAGTATTTTTATGTAAAAACAGACAAAATGATAAAGAAACCTGCCATTGGAAAAATGGACCTTGTACTGCCTAATTTGCCTGAATTTTTAATCTCCCTAGAAAACTTTATCAACTTCAAAAACGTAACAGAAAAGGAGTCATGAACAATTTCTATTTTCCTAATAAAAGTAGCCATAACACATACGTTTAATCGTATTCATGCAATCAAGCGAGACCACCAGTTGTCTACGAAGCACATTCTATTGAAAGCCTCAGTTTGATGGGCGCATAAAATTTCATAGCTTTTGAATGTTATTGCATGGACGTTGAGTTACGGATGTATATGACTAGCGGTATATGAAATAGAATACGTGCAATGAGAAACAGAAAATGTTAGTCTGAAACTGCCAATATAAGTGAGCAAGCACAATGAACCATAAGCTGATAAATTCATCATCATTCAATCAATATTAATAATAAATTCTTTATTTCACTTTTCATATAAATTATATTTTTAAATATTAGAATAAAAAAATATATAAAACATTTTAAAATATAAAAAATAGTAGCCCACCGGTATCGGGAACAGGGTCCAAGCTACCGGCGGTCAGGGCTCCAGAGAGAGGAACCTCCTAACAATGCGAGCCGTGTCCAGGAGTACAGCTTTCTGAATCAAGCCCTTAATCCAGCTGCCCAACGAGAGCCTCCTTAGGTGTTGGTCGAGGCTCTTGGCAATTAAGCCATTGGCTGATACGACTATCGGCACAATGATCGCAGAGTCCACATCCCACATGTAAACAACCTCGTGAGCCAAGTCAAGATACTTGATTTGTTTATCTTTCTCGGCCTTCACGAGGTTCCCGTCATGCGGGACCGTTATTTCAATGATCATTGCGCGCCGCTCTGTTCGATCCACCACCACTATATCAGGCTTATTGGCAACAATAGTCCTGTCAGTGATGATGGATCGATCCCAGTACAATGTGATATTTCCATTTTCGAGAACTGGGTCGGGCACGTACCTGTAGTACGGCACTTCCGATTCCACTAGGCTGTATTTCAGAGCAAGTTGCTGATGGATAATCCTGGCTACAAGGTTGTGTCTATGCAAGTACTCTCCGTTTGCTAGATGAGAACATCCGGAGATAATGTGACGGATTGATTCTCCCGGTCGGTGGCATGCCCGACAGATGTCAACCGTGCCGTCCTTCACAATAAATCTCCGGTAATTGTTCGTCATGATAACTTCGTCCATAATTGCACAGACAAAACCTTCGGTTTCCCCAAAGAGGTCACCGAAACGCAGCCAGGCTACGGACGCTAGTAAATCTACATCGGGTCCATGCAGGGCCCGGAAAAAGCGTCCGTGAAGCTCCTTACTCTGCCATACCTCCTTGCGATCGTTAGTGTCAAGCACTACAGGCTTGCGCCAGTTCTCTTTCGCCAAGGAGAGCGGGGTGAGGCCCTTGTCCACCGCGACCACATCTCGATGCATTCCCACGTCGGCTTCTAGGAAATATTCCCTGAGACTGCATATCTCGCGATTGTGGAGGGTCTTAGCGTTTAAAAAGCCTCGACCTCCACACTTTCGCGGGATATACAGTCTCATTACCGATGACCGTGGGTGATGCATTCGGTATGCAGTCAGCAGCGTACGGACCCTCCTATCCAGGGCGTCAAGTTCGGTCTGAGTCCATTTGAGTATGCCGAAGGAGTACATCAAAACCGGCATGACCCAACCGTTGAAGGCGCGCACCTTGTTCCCGCCTGATAAAAGACTATTAAATACTTTCTTCAGGCGGCCAAAGAAGCGCTCCTTCAACGATTGCTTCATGTCAGTAACATTGATGCCTAACGCTTCCGACATACCCAAATACTTATAGGTTTCGGATGCGGAGAGGGCTCTTAGGTATATGGAATCCGAGAGTTGGGTGCCCACGGGTTCCACAATCTCCCCTCGCTTTACATGCATGACCGCACATTTGTCCACACCAAATTCCATCCTGATGGCTCTACTGAAAGTTTCAGTTATTTTCAGTAGCTCCATCAGTTGTAAATTGTTGGGGGCAAAGAGTTTTAGGTCATCCTCAGCCGATAGCCTAGACCTGAGTCCTCCAGCAGTGTGCTTAGAGGATTCAGGGCCAAGCAGAACCAAAGTGGACTCAGACTATCGCCCTGAAATATGCCTCGCTCGATCCTTATCGGCTCACTATTCCTCTGGATATTTCGACATCCTGGATAGCGAAGGACTGTCCTCCATTGCCCCATACACGACATCAGGAAGGTGCGCAGAGATGCATCTACTTTATACAACTCCAGCACCCTCATGAGCCATGTATGTGGCACCGAGTCATAGGCCTTCTTATAATCTATCCAACATGTCGACAGATCCTTTCGGGAACGACGAACCTGTTGGCTAATGGCCATATCAATGAGGAGTAGCTCCTTAGTACCGCGGGACTCATTCCTACATCCATTTTGAGAGGCAGACATGATGGAGTTCGTGTCGATATGTTTGTTAATTTTAACTCTCAAAATGGATGTAAGAACTTTATAGACCGTCGGTAAACATGTGATCGGCCTATAATTTTTGGGTTCCGCGGTGCTACCGGATTTGTGGAGCAGGTGGGTAACTCCTGTAGTTAAGAACTGGGGTAGCAAACCGGAGTCCAATGCAGTCTGGTACTGAGCCGCCCAGCGGGCGTGCGACCCTATGAACCATTTGATCCAGAAGTTGTGCAGCCCGTCCGGCCCTGGAGACTTCCAGTTAGGTAACGGGCGGACTGCACGAGCTACATCTTGGGGGCAGATGGTAATAGCCCCCATTTCTGGTATAGGATCGCTGGCTCGCTCGACTTCCCGAGTCCAGTCCCCTTCAGTGTGACTGACAGGCACCGACCAGATACTTCGCCAGAAAGAGCACATGGCATCATCATCCGGCAGGCGCGTGTCAGCCACCCCTTGGTCCGGTTGCTCCCAAGCCCTATATACCCATCTTTCATCACTCTGGAAGGTGCGGTTCTGAGTGTATCGGTCTACTCGCCGCTTATACCTACGAATACGGTTTGCCCAGGCATACACTTTCTGCTTCAGGAAGTCTATGCGCTCTGCGACACGGGTTATATAGTCCTCAGGACTGATATCAGTGCCTGAGAACGCCCGCCTCACAAAGCGCATAACTCTAGGGCGAGTATTGCCCTCCCTGAAGCAGATTAGTTTGCCGATGAGCGCTCTGGCCCCACCAATACGTCGTTCAATTCTGCACTGCCAAGCTGGTACGGCTGATTTCGGTCGTGTAGCTCTAGATTCATTATCAAATTTGACGTGAGCTACACGACATGCCGCTACAGCCGCACAGTACAGAATCGAGTGAGTATCGGTGAGGTCTTCGCAGTCGTCAAAATAGCTTGACAACTGCGAATCCAGAGCCGCCACCAGCGCCCTATTTTTGTTATGCATGGGCAAACGAGGTAAGCGTGGCCTAAGTTCGGGCGGCATGAGCCGATATTCTCGAATCGCACCCTCCAAAGCACTCCTCAATTCATCATTGCACTGGGTATTTACGTTTGTAGCCCTGTCATCAATCGCGTCGTCGGCTTGACTGGTAGTGACCGGTAGTGGTACCATAACAGTCTGCGACGGGGGAGCGATGACATGGCTACTCTGCATTTCATTTCGCAGGCGATCAAGTACAGTATCATCCAACATAATAAATTTATTATTAATTTATTTATTCAATATTAATACATTCTTCATCAATTTATCAGTTGATAAATTAATTGTTAAAAAAACCGGTAATAAACCTTTACATTTAGTAATATGTTTGGGTTAGTAAGTCTTCCGGTTACACGGTTATAATTCTTTTAAAAAAATAAGTAATAAAAACTAAAACCAAACTACGACTAAAAAAGGTATAAACAAGACACCACAGACAGACAAATAAAAAATCCGGAGTCACACGTGTATAAATCGAACAGATTACGTGTGACTCCGGATTTTTAATTTGTCTGTCTGTGGTGTCTTGTTTATACCTTTTCAGTCGTAGTTGGGTTTTAGTTTTTATTACTTAATTTTTTTTTAAATTATTTTGGGGTTATAATATATAATAGTATATTTTTGAAATGTGCTCATTAATTAGGCCTTTCATTTGATACCCAACATAGTACGATTAAACAATATTTTTTTTTTAGTTCCTGTCTTTATTTCCTCTAGAGGGCGCCATTTTTAATTTAATGTGACGTCATATAGCCTATAACCAGCGGACAATCAAGACGCTTCTAACGATACCTTATTTGACAAATTGTGATGAGTGGTTTAGAAGATACAAGGGAACAGATGAACATACATACATACATACATACATACATACATACATACATACATACATACGTACATACATACATACATACATACCGGTCAAAATCATAACCCTTTTTCTTCGCCGTATTCGGGTAAAAAAATAAGGTCCATTCTGAATATTTTGTAGGTAACTGGCCACCGGTTTTATTTTTAAATTCAGGAATCGCACGGAACAAAACCATAAAATGTTAGTTTTAATTTAATATTCCCGAAAAAAGTTGATTGTTGAAAGCCAGCGATTTTTTATTTAAATATTAAAATACGTTTTACTATCTAGGTATCATTAATAAAAGAACTAAAAAACTAGTCTTTCCAACGCCCGTTTTAAAACGCTCAGTAAAAATATGGCAGCTAGGTTTTCCACAAATAAAATAAAGTGCAATCATGACAATAAACCTGATTCGTTTTCGGTTTCAAAAGAATGTTCAACAATAGAGCTATTTAATACAGCCTGTTTTCTAACCTTAGGCTTAGACCTAGACAGCGAATCTAGATTTATAAGCTCTACGTTATTATTTCTATTTGGCCACAATAAAGAATAATTTATCGATAGTGAAAAATCTATAGAATTTAAGAAAAGATTTACTTTAACAATGCAGCCCAAAATGTTGAAGAAAAAGAATTTAATACGCTCGTTTTATAAGATTGAATAAAAAAAAGACCTAATGCATTTTTAATTTATTTGAAAAACTTTCACAAAATTAAACGCAGCAACCTATCAAGATGGGGAGGACCTTCAATGTTTTATTGTACTGCGTCCCCGAATCCAGGGAAACGTCTCTGACTACAACAAAAATCATTGCCATCTTCGTATTAGCGTGTCGATGGCAATCTAAATAGACTCTCGGCCCAGAATTCGGCCACGTGTTTGGCGCCATCCCTAGCTTCCACCAGTTCCTGTAACGTGCAGCTGACAGGACACGCAGGACACGACATTAAGTGTTCCATCGTTTGTGGAACAGCAGCACACTCCAAGGTGCAATCGTCTATCATATGACCTGAACAGATTTCCCTTGCATTTATTATATTGACATTTGACGGCAGAAATCTATCACAATTTATATAAATTATTTTAAATTCAGTACAGTACGGTAAAAAATAGAAACTTGACAATAGCAGCAAAAGTAGCTGTGTGGAAATCGGTTATCATGGTATGGGCAGGAATGAGGAAAGTTTTGAGTATGAATGTGGCCAATAAAAGTAGTGGAAAACCAAAGAAACGATGGATGGACTGTGTGAAAGATGATATGACTGGAAAGGAAGTGACTACCGAGATGACGACTAATAGAGAAGTATATTTAATTTTTATTTTATTATTATTAGTCTTTTAGATAGATTCTTTTCTATTTTGTGAATGTGAGAACGTTGTACGCTTATTGGACTGTAGATTTATTGAACATCTTCTATTTTGTTAAGTACCTGGTACTTACTTGTTGAAGAGCCTACATTGTCCTCCCGTGCCTACCAACACTGTAATTTGAAAGTATTGTAAAAGCCAATTATTTTTAAAAGAGTAACCATGGAGTTTCTTGCCGGCTTTTCTCCATAGGAAACGACCAATTGGAACCGTGCACCTAGCTTCTAACGTTTCATAAGTGCCCAGGTTTAAGTGAAATAAAATATTTTGATTGATTTATGGAAGAAGAAAAAAAGACATGTTGCGCTGACCCCAAACAAATTGGGATAAGGGCAGGAGAATGATGACATAGTAAAATATTTATGAGCGAGAATGTCACAGTCATTGACCATTCGATCTGCGGTCGGTGCAACGGAGGCGGGATATTGTGCGGTTTTGGTCCGATTCGAAATTCAGAGGGATGAAGATTATATTTATATTATTACTAGCGACCCGGTCCTGGTTTGCACAGTTTTTACGACTTGACAAAACATCGAGATTTTCTTTTCTTCTCATCGAAACCTCATCAAAATCTGTTTTGTGGACTTTGTGGTTTAGAAGAACGACGCGGACATAGAGAAAAATTCTCGTATTTTTAAACATTATGTTAATTATCTTAGGTTATAACCATAAAATCATCGGTGATGGGACACTGCTAACATGAAATCATCATGTTTATCGAAGCTTTTGGTTATCACCGCAATCAACTACAGAGTCAAGAAGGCTACATTGTCGATGCTGTTTCATCTTCTAGAAATAATTATATGTTTAGTCGCTATTTCTAATACATATTGCGAGAACAAGAAAGCAAACAAAACAAGTAACGACCGAAAGAGATAGATCGGACGAAACATATGAAAAAGATCTTCTTTCATAGGGCATTCATAAAGTTTATCCTATCCATGATCAAAACATACATAAATACAGGTACAACTATAAAATAAGAATTAATAACAAACAATAACATATCAAGGCCCAACAAAATCCCGAATTGTAAATTCAAATAAGCAATTAAGGGTGAGTTCACACAAGCATCTTTTGTGTTCACGATCCAAGGGTCCATAAATTCGGTGTTCGGTTCATCGCGTTCATCGGGCTGTGAAGTAAGCTGTTCCGTTTCACAGGTTCCGGATTGCGCAGTTTGCGTTTAGGTGGACCGTGGACTTATTTTGATCTTTGCAATGTGGTAAAAATTCGTCATTTTGTTTAATTTGTGGGGTTTTGCATTACGACCAATCATCGACGTACTCTGGCGATAAAACCATTCCTTTTAACCCCCGACGGAAAAAGAGTGTTGTTATAAGTTTAACGTGTGTATCTGTATAGTCTGTCTGCGCCATCGTAGCTGCCAAACGGCTGAACCGATTTTGATTTTTTTGGTTTTGTTTGAAAGGTTAATTGATCGAGAGTGGAGTGTTCTTAGCTATAAAAAAATCGTTTATTAGATGCATTGTTTTTGTCGGTGGTTTTTAATTTTTTAATTTAATTAGCTTGTTCTTACTGGAATCATAATGGCATTAAATGGTTCGTAATACGGCCCTTCTTCGCAATCAGTTCAAGATTGGCCCGGCACAATACGTCCACTTCTTTCATATTCTTCTGTCTCCATCGGCCGTTATCTCAGTTATCACTACTAGCTATACATATTTGACACACTCCTTTTATATTTTCTTAGGTTTGACCCTACATTTTCTTACTAATAAGTTCCTTTCCGAGTTTATCAGGATTATTAAAAAGTTGACCTATCACTCATGCGTTATCATGGCTATACCTGCAACTGAAATAATATGAATAACTGTAATCCATCAACCATTCTTCCCAGCTGTTTCCATTCCAAGGTTTAAAGAATAAAGTTTTCAGTACTGAAAAGTATTCTATAACAGAAATACGATACGGATTTAGCTATCCCGTTGCTCTCCCAATAAAATTGCTTTAAAGTTACCACACCGTACTACGTTTCAGAAAACGTAAGAACCGCTAACATAATTATTTGCTGAGCTAGTTCATGAAAACATTCTGAAACTGGTTTAAATCCGATCAATCGTGGCCCATTTCAATTGGATGAGGATAGCACTGACCTTGTCTGAAATAGTTTATTCGTTGAAAGTTGTATGAATGCTGTTGAACGATGTACCTGGTATTTTAAAGTGAGGGCTTAGGATAGTTTATGGGTATTCAAAATGGAGGATTAAGGGTAGACTGAGACTTTTAATGCTGAACTAACAAACCACAAAAGGATAGGTACCCAATTATTACTTTATCTAAATGACCGACCGACTTTTCAAGGCTTTAGCTCTAGCTAGAGAATAATATTCATAATGTGATTTACTGTTACTTAGCATAGAATATAATGCAAAAACTATTACATTTTGGCCTCAAATTTGGCAATTTGGGTGGGATTTATGCGAGCTATCAGCCAGATGTGGGAGTCAATTTGTACGAAAATAATGTTATTTTACAGCTGTTTATTTCACTCATCTGCCTAGCGTTTTCCCAACTATATTGGGGTCGTCTTCCAGGCACATGGAGCGACTGCCTATAAGACTGGTTGTAAGACTTTCGGGCTTCTGACGACCCGTAACGACTGTCAAAGATCTACAAATGACAGCCGGGACCAAAGTCTTAACGTGCTTTCCTAGACATGGAGGGGTCTTGGTATGTAAAAATGGTCACCCATCCACGGACCAACTGCAGCAAGCTTAAACTGATACATCGATCTGGACGGATGTTATTACTTAGCCAAGCTCTGCTGTCTATTTCGCTGCATCAAAAAAATATTTCCTTCTTAAAAAATACCATCCAAAACAGTTCACAAATCCGGATCTTCAGTTTACCCAGTAAACGCGTTTCATAATGTTTTCTTTTGTCTGGACAATTTCCAACTACTTTTCTGAGCAGAATAAACATGGAACGATTTCATTCTGTACGTTCATTGTTAAAAGTTTCGTGAGCCATCATTCTATTTAGGTAGTTCCTTATCCGCTGAAGACGAGAGGAAGTTCTTCTAAAGATACGTTGAAACAGTTTTATAAGAAGTAGGGAATCTGTGAAGAGATTTTACGTAAGAGTTATGTTTGGTGAAATAGTAAATTAATTATATCATTTAAACATGTTGGCCTCGTGGCTAAATAATAACAGCCGCACGGGTCGATCCATGAGGTTAAGCTACGCTTGCCGGGGTTGGTCCGTGGATGGGTGACCATCTTTACATACCAAGACTCCTCCGTGCCTCGGAAAGCTCGTTAATCCGTTGGTCCCGGCTGTCATTCGTGGGTCTTTGACAGTCGTTACGGGTCGACAGAAGCCCGAAAGTCTGACCATCAGTCTTACCAAGGGGTATCGCATTACCTAGTCACTGGGTTGTGGGGGTCCGATAGGCAGTCGCTCCAGACTCCAACATAGTTGGGAGAAGGCTAGGCAGATATAAACAGGTTGGCCTGCATTACCAATTAGGTAACCTTTATGCAGGCATCTGACTGTAACTGATGCTTTGTAATGTCTGGGGCATTACCTGTCTGGTAGAGAAAACCCAATAAGTCTTGCACGACTCGACGATCGAAGCTTTTATCACTCGCTTAGCAGTCGCGGTTGCGACCAGTAGACAAACCAACAATAAAATATGACCTATTTACGTTTGTAGATGCTTCCTTAAAAAATCTTCAATAGTTCTAGTTGTCTTGATGACACGGTTGGCGCAGTGGCTGAGCGATGGACTGCTGCGCAACGTGTCGCGGGTTCGATCCTCGCACTGAACAAATATTTGTATGATCTGCAAGTAGTTGTTCCGGGTCTGGGTGTTAGTGTATGTGAGTTTCTATGTTTGTAAACGCACCCACGATACAGGAAGAAATTCTTAGTGAGAGGCAAAAAAAAAAATTTTAAAAAAAAAGTTACCTACAACAGCACACAGAATATTAATGTTCTGAAAGAGACATTACGATACAATATGCAACGCGTCATCTCGCTCTTAATTCAATAGCATCTAACCTCTAATCAGCCTTTGATTACGTACTGTAATGAGCATGGTTAAATTCAATAGACACGTCCAATTCAATTATCACATCTGTAGATTATCGGGAAATTGGTCTATTTTGGTAATAGTACAAATGTCATAATGTGTGTAGCTGATGTTAAACCACATTGCATTGAAATAACAGACTGTGATCATAAATGAGGGTAAATGATTTTAGCGGTTTGGTTTGAAAGACAAGTCACTTGAAAAAATATTGCTTGAAAAGCGTTTTGTTGAAGTACGAATTGTTTTTTCCCTGAAAAATATTAGGGAACACGTGTAATTTTTTGGAACATGAACGTCTTTAAGCTCAAAACTAGGTTATGTCTAAGATTTTTACTGGTTAAAGTCACGAAGTCACCATTTTGCGTAGTGTGGCATTAGCAAAGTAACTCTGTCTGTCAGTCTTTACCTTTTACCTTCCACGCCTAAACCACTGAATGGATTTCGACAAAATTTGGCAAGGAGATAGATGGCATCCTGGGAAAGGACATGCTTTTTTTTGTCATTCCCGCGGGCGGAGGATAGTTTTAATATAACTTAAACGGCTAAGTAACAAATTAAGAAATCGTCCAATAACATCTTTCATTTTCACTTTATGTTAAGGGTTAATTAACGTATTCTTTACAATAGCATTACAGTTTAAAATCTTGCATGGTTGAAAATAAATTAAAGAACAAGAAGGTTCTAGATAGAGGAACTCTTAGCAATTATAAGAGTTAGTCCGAGAAAGTTCTTGAATCTCGGTCATTCCCGTAACTACCACGTTAAGCAAAGTAGGGAATACAAGTGAAACTAATTTCCACGTTGATTCCACTGATCACATCCAATTAATTCTAATTCATAAATCTGAGGAATTATAATTGCGGTTGTTATAATTCATTAGCATCAATTATAGATGACAATACGGGCGGACACAAAGCCATTCTGATTACGATTGTCTATTATCTGGGAATGTAGATTATGTGGGGATGTATTGTAGATTGTAGATTTCTTGCCGGCTCTTCTCCATAGGAAACGACCAATTGGTACCGTGCACCTAGCTTCTGGACTTATGAAACGTTAGACGTTTCATAAGTCCCCAATGTAAGTTTATGTGAAATAAAATATTTTGATTTTGAGAACTATGCTTGGGACAGAATATCTAGTTTGAAACCAATCCTTATCTGTATTGTACAGATAAATAAAAAAAATATAATTATAATATTGTGTATAGGTAACGTACTGAATCTGAAATAATTTTAAAGATGTCTGTTCTAATTTTTTTAATGCGCGTTTTCGAAATATTACATTTTTGAGTCTTTCAAAAGATAAATAAATAAATTCTTTAGTGTCAAAAGATAATTAAAACTGTGTAATCTTAAGTTAAATTGAAAGTTGTACATTCAATTTAACTTAAGATTCTATTAAGCTTGAGCCTCTAAATAAAGCCTGCAACAATGATCCTACGAAGTTACTAACGATGATCATAAAATATGTGAAGCAATCAGTAACCAAGACAAATTACGACACACAATCTTGTGTCTCTGAACGGCTAAATGTACTCGTTGTACATTTAGTTGTCAACAGACGAAGACCTTGCATTACAATTTGCAATTAGCAAATAAAAAATGGGGTTACTCGCCGTCTCCTACCCAACTGCTTCTATATTGAAATAATACAAATATTAAAACACAATTCTCTTGGGATTTACTGACTCGAATTTGCGGACCAGTTTGTTAAGTTAACGGTTGACGATTCAGAAGTTCGTAGTGTAGCTTTTTGTATGTACCTATATTAGTTTAAGGCACAATTGACGAATAGAGACGATATCTAACTATTATTATAAACGCGAAAGTTTGTAAGTATGGATGGATGGATGTTTGTTACTCTTTCACGTAAAAACTACTAAATGGATTTGGACGAAATTTGGCAAACAGATAGTTTATAACCTGGATTAACACATAGGATACTTTTTATCCCGATATTCCCACGGGATCGAGACTTACGCGGGTGAAACCGCGGGGCGCAGCTAGTACTTAATAAAGCAAGCTGGACTAAGGTCTGATATCGCCGATAATCAATCTGCAATTACAGGCTTATCATTATGCAACTGACTCTTACTACAAAAACTTAGACAGTTGTTCAACGTGTGTTAATGCCAATCTTACATCAAACTCCATTACATAAATGTCGGATTTAAAAAGTGTTTAAGCTAAACAACTGATAAACACGGTTTTGTAGTGATATGGTATAAGTGGTGAGAAAAGTTTTGAGTATAAATTTGGATGGATGTAAGACTAGGGGAAGTCCAAAGAAACGTTGTATAAAAGATGATATGGCTAGAAAGGCCGTGTGCCTTTCTCCGTGACTACCGAGATGTCAAGTTATAGAAAAAGACATCCCAACAAACATTTACGACGTTGAGTAGACGTTTTGGTGGCAACTTAATGTTATTTAGTATAATCGTATAAATGTCATAAGGACGTTTACTCGACGGCATTAGGGCCCATTTTATTCAACTTAAGTTGCTAAGAGTTTCGTGTAACAGTCATATAAATACCTACTTAGTCGCATAGTAGTCATATACACGTCGGCGATTTGACTAAATATCATGTAATGATAGCTGTCGCGGCGTGTATTCGACTTCGGGTCGAGTTATGGTACACAATATGACTTTTATATAATGTAATCGTTGCGTTATTGTCATTTAAAGATGATGCTCATATTGAACGAAATTATATTGTAACAGATTATATCACGTTAATTTAATATGGCGGTGTTTTTGACAGCTGAGTTAATATTGCATTTTTTCTTTGTTATTTGAGGTGATAAAACCATTTCATCAGTTGTAAACCATTGTGCAATCAAGTTTACTGATTAATGTGAGGTAGGTTAAGAACAAAATTTTTATGCGCTTTTAAAACTCTAACGTTTTCACATATTTTATTAATAATTTTATTAAGTGACTGTTATATGACAACTACATAACTTCCCGACCTATAAACTGCGTGTTCATTGTAAATGTTTACGCCATTACAGTTGATTTAGGGATCAGTAATAAAATAACAAACGCTTAGCTAACTTAGTTCAAAGAATTTATATTAAAAAAATAGAGTATTTGTTTGCGTGACTTATAACTTAGTTAACTCCTCTCAGGTTCCTTGCTGGAACGCGTAATTCTTTTAGGGCCCGCTGCTCGCCCGACATCGCGCCCCGGAGGCCCGCCGCGTGTCAGCGGCTCCGGGTAAAACCTCAATATCTTGAGTTATACTTATCGCAGCTCGATAACGTAAAGTAGTTTGGATTCTTGAATAAATAGACCACATACTTATCTATATACGGTGAACGGATGAATACAATAGGATTTACAATAATACAATATTATCGTAAAGTGCGTGGTAGTTTATTTGTTCTTATGTTTTGACGATTTCTGTTAAAAATACTGTTTCTATTGTTATAAAATTTTGCAGGCAGTATTATGAATAGATAACGAATCTAAAAAAATAACAGTTTGAGATAATAACAGAAAATAAAAAACAAAATTATTACGTAACTAGAGGTCATCTTGACCTTGATTTCAAGGACTGTGTTTTGACGACAAAATGTTGTTATTATGTCGTTATAGTAGTGAAAATCACTTACAAATTGATTCAATTACACTAATTAATATTTTATAGTAGCTTCCCACGCTGTAAACATCATAAAACAAACACTATTCACATAATCACCACCACACTCAGTACTTTCACGGCATTTTTTTGATACGCTAATTCTGCACACTTTACTTATGTAATTTGGTAATATTATTATCACACACGATGTATAAACTATTATTAATTTGATTTAATATCACTTCACGACGATTACGGCAGTAAAAACACAAAATAATTATTAAAATATGCACGGAGACCGTCCGCGCACACCAGAGCAGGCGCTCTGACAGATGACACTGTCAAACGTCAATTTTTATTTTTTAAATATTATTTTTTAGTGGTGTTCCATGCACAGATTAAGCATTTAGTAGATTAATTTGACGTGAATATCATCCAACACTAGAGTGCCAGTGCCATTCAACTCTAGAGTGCTAGTGTCTATGGGCAGCAGCCCATAGACACTATTAACCCGTATTTCAGTAGAAATAGAGATCTAAGTTGCGTGGCATCGACTGATGCATTTTATGCATCAGTGGGGCTTGAAGGATATTTCCGATTGATGCATCGCGTGCATCATTAGGACTCAAGCGGTTAAGTCTAAATAATATTTTTGTTTTAGGTAAACCACAATGATCTCTAATTATGCGGATGTTGATAAGTTTTTATCAAAGATGGACCTCATTGAAATGATACGCGCACATTTGAAATGGAAAACTTGAAATGTTAATTACGTTCCTGGGATAATTAAAAAAATTAAACAATTTTTTCTTTCAACTACATAGTAATGTCGTAATGTTATCATTAATCACTACAAAACCGATCTCAAAGGACGTATTTTTTGTTTAGAACTAAAACAGTGCCTGACTTGACCTGAATTGACCTGACTTGACCTGACTTGACCTGACTTGACCTGACTTGACCTGACTTGACCTGACTTGACCTGACTTGACCTGACTTGACCTGACTTGACCTGACTTGACCTGACTTGACCTGACTTGACCTGACTTGACCTGACTTGACCTGACTTGACCTGACTTGACCTGACTTGACCTGACTTGACCTGACTTGACCTGACTTGACCTGACTTGACCTGACTTGACCTGACTTGACCTGACTTGACCTGACTTGACCTGACTTGACCTGACTTGACCTGACTTGACCTGACTTGACCTGACTTGACCTGACTTGACCTGACTTGACCTGACTTGACCTGACTTGACCTGACTTGACCTGACTTGACCTGACTTGACATGACTTGACATGACTTGACCTGACTTGACCAGACTTGACCTGTCTTGACCTGACTTGACCTGACTTGAGTTGAGTAAATTGGTAGTTGAAAGAAAAGTAGATTACGCAACTCACTTGGCGCTCGATGCAGCAATCTACCATTACTGCCTTTTTATATTACCTCCTTCATATATCATAGTTTAATTTGTGTTGTGTGTTGAATACTAACATTAGTTATTAAGTATATTGTTACTAACAAGAATATGGACCTGGTCCGAAATAAATGTTTATAATAATAATATAGATTTATTTTGCTTTAATGCAACTTGTGGAATATTAAAATCAATAGCCCACTTTTTTAATAGTCTCTGAAGTCATCATTGTTGGTTGAAGTGTCTTCTTTATCAACATTATCTTCATTTTCGGATGATTTCAACTTCGAAAAATCAACAAGAGTCCTGAACTTTGGAAAATGAACTGCGGGGCACACTTGTAGTATTTTGGTTAAATTGATTAGTTAAATTTGCATTTAAATGTGATACGGAACCTTTCTTATTTTCCTCACTCTCAGCTTGAGCTCTATTACTTTGTATTAAAGTACGCGAAAATTGTATACAAGGTTATTATAAACCTTTAATATGAGTATTAATTAAGTAGCGGTCGTATTATCATGTTTGTGATACTTTAGGATGTATACAGGTCGCACTCGTAATACTTATTCGACTTATATATGATGGTAACAAATACTACGTGTAAACAATTATTATCCGTTTAGCAGATGTTTAAAAGGTAATTATATGACAAAATGTACAGTTTTATGACGTTTATACTACGAAAACGTTTAGAGGATGAAAAGTTGTATAAGTAAGTTTTATAAATGTCGAAATAACGTCATATGACATTATTATACGACAAAAAATGTTTATGACTATTCGGACATATAATACACCAGTACATGACGAAGAGTTAAAATAATGCCTATAAAATAACTTTAAAAAGACTTAAGGTCATATAAAAGTTTGATTATATGACAAAAATGTTTGTTGGGATGTTGCGCCAACCCCAAATACATTGGGTTATGCGAGAATGATGATGATGCTAATTTCGGGAGTTTGTCCGTCAGTTTGATTGCTACAACTCCATCTTTCTGAAATGAAATGAAATAAAATGAAATGAAATTGTTTATTCTGTAAATAGGATATCGGAATCACTTTTACACGTCTTATTAAAAATAAAAAATAAATAAGCTAGATGAGGCCGGCGTTTCCTATCTGACTACTCTGGGAAGAAAGGCCGAAACAAAGTCAGAGGTCGCAGTCTCCTTTAAAGTCCAGACATAATCTTGGTCAGGCCATATGAGGACCATGTAGATTAATGGCTGAAATGATCTTTTGAGGAAAGAACCCCACAGATTTGAGTGGACCTGTCCAGTCAGTGCAAGGATTTGTCAGTAACCGAGGAGCTCAACTCGGAACAAGGAGCTCAACGACCAAGTTACCTAATGTACAAATTAATATAATATGAACCTTTCAAGGTTCATATAAATTGAATAAATATTTAAAAGATTGTATTTCAGATTACTACAAATTAAGTCTACATACAATTATTATGTATAAGTTTTGATGTTCAAAGCCAACTAGTAGCCGAAGTGACGAAGTGTCAATGAACTCAAACTATCTGTTGAGCAGAGATAAGGGGCTGCATTTAATGCATCTAGTGGGATGCAAAGTCAGGCTCTCGGCGTTGCCTCAGCTATGAGAGATGATTGATCGTTCTCAAAGTAAATAGGTATTGAACTAAGTAATTGATATAAAATGACTGAGTGGTTTTCTGCAAGACGTAGAAGTACAGACCAACTTATCATTTATTGACAACCCGCCCTCGCTTCGCACAGTTTTAACGACTTGATGAAACATCAAGATATCTTTAGTTTAATGTTATCTAAATATTAATGCTTAGGGTTAGTTACACATAAACCTTTCGGAAGACACATGCATCTTCGGTAATAATAACTTTATAAAATCGAAACCGCATCAAAATCCGTTGCGTAGTTTAGAAGAACAACGTGGACACGCAGACGAAGACGATAGACGACTTTATATTTAGACTAAATGTTTATAGAACATTAAGACAGAAAGTAATGATGACATTCAAATTATACCACCATTGAAATCACCAAGCTAATACGAGTATCTGTCATATCAGACCGAGTGGTGATAATATTTCCCAACTAGCTTTTTCCAGCGGTTTCGCCCGCGTTCATGTCGAAAAATATCCCCCGGGAACGATTACCGGGATTAAAAGTTTATGTGTGTTAATTCAGGTTATAATACCTACACTCCGTTCAGCCGTTTTAGCGTGATTGCGTACCAAACATACAAACTTTCACATCCTTAAACCTTACTAATAATATAAATGCGATAGTGAGTTTGTTTGTTTGTACGCTTTCACGCTAAAACGGCTGCCCGGATTTGGATGAAATTAGGCACAGGATTAGAACATGACCTGATATAGGACATAGGATACTTTTTATCTCGATATTCCCACGGGATCGAGACTTACGCGGGTGAAACCGAGGGGCGCAGCTAGTTTACTATATTAGTAGGATAATACCGTATTCTGCTGCCATCCAATGGTAAGCCTTATGCCAGGATATTTAAGACCTTACATTATAAGAGGTTTTCGAAGTTATCAAAAAGTTAAAAGTTTAATTTGTTGTTTAGTAACGTTTATGTCGTGGAAGTTACAGCTTTGAATTTGAGAAACAAGTTACAGTAGATCAAAATCAAGCAATTATTACTTTGAAATTACTTCTCACACCTATAAAGTGGAGACAGATAAATCGTTGGGTACGTCAAACGGAAAGCTATTCCAATAATACGACCACTATAAATGTTTGTGGTGCTAATTATAAAACACATAACATCACGTCTGTATTCCCCGAGGGGCTAGGCAGAGGAGGCAGAGGGGTTTATAGGATTTTTCCATGAGGAATTTCCCAGTGGCAGTTTGGAGTCTGGATTTGAGCCCGATTGATGGCAGTAGGCTCGTCCCCTATTAGGTAATAGGTAATACGGGCTGGTATCCGCAACTCCACGTCAAATCGCGTATTTTGCGTACGGGTGGGAAATCACTTATTCGATCCACCCCAGCTCCTCCCAGAAGGCCAGCAACGCCTTGGTGTTACTGACCATCTCACGTAGGGTACCTGGGTTACCGAAGTACTTTGCCCTGTATGTGGCAAGCACCGGGCAGTGTAGTAGCACATGAGCTGCTGTCTCGTCCTCCATGCAGGCCCTGCACAGCGGACTGTCTGTGACTCCTATGACAAAGAGGTGTTTATTAAAAGACCCATGGCAGTTATAGCTGCTGTGTTCGCAGCTGTTGTTTTGTTAGTCGGAGCACCCGCTTCGTGAGGCGGCAATCGATGGCAGGGAGTGCCTCCTTAGCTTGCCTGCAGTCACCTTGGTCCAACCATAGTTTGTAGTGTTGATCGCTAGTGCGTTTTCTTACCAGAGAGCGTAGGTACCCGAAGGGAAGTGGCGCAATGGGTTCAGGCCTCACCGGTGCCATGCTCGACCCCCTACGGGCAAGTTCGTCGGCTGCATCATTGCCCAGTGAGCCGCTGTGTCCTTTGATCCATTGAATGGTTATATTATTGAGGTTACCCACCTGGTTAAGGCGCTGGTGACACTCGTATATCAGCCCAGAGTCAACAGTGTGGCTGTTTAGCGCTTGCAGAACAGCCATACTGTCTGAGAAAATTCTCGCCCCCTATTATATGGGACTTAAATATAACTGACGAAAGGGTGTACTGTAGATAAAACTGCTTATTATAAAAAAATCACTGAAAAAAAAATTGAAGTTTAACAAGAAGCATTATAAATGAACACTTTTTGGTAAAATTCGCTTACATTACTAACCAAACATTCCGAAAAAGACCTTTAATTTAAGAAACTTTAATTGTTTCAAAACGAAGTAAAGGGTAACTCAATTAGTTGGACGGAAGTTATATTGCTTTTATTCTTTGTAGTGATTCCTTTGTATCAAGAAAATACGAAAGAAACATCGTTAAAATCAGTCACTCCTGAGAACATCTTGAAGTTCCTGGCAGAGAAAGATATCCTTAGTAAATATTCGAGTAGGAGGAGCCCAAGACTAACGAATTGCTCAAGAAAAATAAAAATCGGAGGAATGTTTTAAACGGCTCATTTAATGGGATAGCCCGTAATAAAGAGGTACTTTGTGCTATAGGTATTCTTAAGCATCATTAATAATATATAGTCCTCCAGACCGTATTTTCGGCCACGGCGGCCAATCTAAACGGAGATTAGCCTTCGGCGCGGGAGATATTATAGTGCACAAGTGTTTGCGCAGACACAAGTGCACTCTCTCTTCTCTCACTCTCATAGTAAGATGGGACGGCAATCCGACACGACCGGAGAAAGATCAGGCGTAGGACCAACGGCTGTGACAAGCATCATTACTGTGGTCATAAAAGGAGTGATTAAGTACCCTTAGGTATTTGGTATCAAAATCACCAAAATAAACTGTAACCCCGCGTCTTATTTAAAAGCGATGGCCGCACGAATACGTGATCGTCCCGTGTTTTTTATTCGGAAAACCGGGTAACTATGACGGCGCAATTACGCGTTCAGGTTCATCTAACAAAAGTGACACGATCGCTTTTAAATAGGACGCGACGTAAAGCTTCGGTTTCCTAGAAGAGCGGTGGCCGCCACATAACGGCCGCAGTGTCGGCTGTCGTGAGAATGAATGCAGTGGGTTTGACTTTACGCCGGCTCTAGGAAAACGCACCAATAAATTGCAGTCACTATAATGCGGCCGCCGCTCTTCTAGGAAACCGTTGCTTAATGCCATCTGGTATCAAATACTACTGCCGTTACAGCTGCAGTGTCGGCCGTTACAGCTGCAGTGTCGTTAAAGTTATCTATTTATCTAAAAGAAAAACAAAAATTAATCACAATATTTTAGTAATACCCACTGAAACTCAATTAGAACGTTTCCAATTTATTTGACAAATTAATCAACTGAATGTAACTTTGTTAAAATTATTCGCTAAAGTGCGCACCGGTATTATTATTTAGTTTTTTGTTTAAATTTATTTTAACCCAGAAAAGGCAGACTGAAACGTAAAAAATGACGTCATTAATTTATTTGTTTCGTTAAACGTCTGTTGATTTTTTGCATGGTATTGTTTTGACAGTCACTAATTCAATGACAAGTTTTTCGTTCTTTAAAACTCACCAAAACCAATACTTTATTGAAAACTATAATCCGTTCCGCCTCACGCAGGTTTATCCCACTTATAGTATTCCATGTTCGCACACCATATTTTATTTCTTTTGGCCCTTGCGGGTTCAGTTTATTTTCACTTAAAACAACCACACATCATTTACACCTCTGTTTCACAAACATAATAGACCATTTCATACAATACTTACGCGTCCATCTGTCCCTAAATCTGGTAGTCTACCACGTACAGTCACGGACTTTAATTGATGAGCCACCTTCAAAATGTTCAATTTTGCAGTTTCATACATTCACGAGATTACACGATTAAACACGAACTCAAATCGCACGCTCGTAAACAAGATGACAAATAAATTACTTTTAAATGAAATAGTCTTATCCATAGAGATTGACTAATAAGTTCTCAATGATAAAAATAAATACAATGTTGCATTAAGTTTATCCAATCTATTTGATACCGACCTCCTTTGAATCATAGCTCATTAACTTGATAATTCTGAAAACTTATCTGAAGACAGTGACAGTTGAATTAATATCGATGTGACGTTACTTTCGAACTTGTCGAAATGACTATTAATATTTCTCCGTACGCTAACATTACTATCGCAACAGTTTATCGTTGCTTGGCTACTGTTGCTGGACCTGCTATTGGTTGACTTTGGGTAGTCACTCTGCTGTCAAGTTTGTAGTTCTGGCTCTCAGGTTAGCCAACCGGTAAAGATATGAAATATAATTTTCTTCTTCTAATACGAAGACATAAATATGACTTTGCGTGTCAGGAACCGAATAACTCCGATTTTCATTACACGGCTACAATACGAACAGTGCCAGGTGGCTCATCAATTAAAGCCCGTGACTGTACCTACAGAAAATCACTTTACACAAAATCTCACAGCACAATTTCCAATCTCATTCACGTCATTTTGTTCCTTTCACGCCGTTTCAAATACGTAAGCTTTCAACGCTATTCATTTGTCTGCCCCACTTTATTTTCACTGACCAGGTGCCGCTTGTGTTTTGTTTTTAAGATTTTATCGTCATTGAGCGGGCTCCGACGCAGAATGTCCACTTCTCAAAATGTCCACTGGTCGCAAAATGTCCTTTTCTCGGAATGTCTCTTTCGCAAAATGTCTCTTTCGCAGAATGTCCACTTCGCAAAATGTCTCTTTCGCAGAATGTCCACTTCGCAAAATGTCCCTTTCGCATATTGTCCCCTTTTTATTTCTGACATCCTTTAATCATAATTCAATATTTTAGCAATTAGCTTTCACACATCATGTTTGACGTGTGTTTATTTGTATCGAAATGGGTAAGCAAAAAAAAAATATAGTACAAATTACATTTATTTCTTATTACTTATTATTACTTTAAATATCAAGCGATTATGCAAAGAAATAAATGTGATTTGTACTATATTTTTTTTTTGCTTACCCATTTCGATACAAATAAACACACGTCAAACATGATGTGTGAAAGCTAATTGCTAAAATATTGAATTATGATTAAAGGATGTCAGAAATAAAAAGGGGACAATATGCGAAAGGGACATTTTGCGAAGTGGACATTCTGCGAAAGAGACATTTTGCGAAGTGGACATTCTGCGAAAGAGACATTTTGCGAAAGAGACATTCCGAGAAAAGGACATTTTGCGACCAGTGGACATTTTGAGAAGTGGACATTCTGCGTCGGAGCCATTGAGCGTTCTGTGTTTTTTAATGTTTGTTATTTTTACACTGATAATAATATTGAAAAGAAATTATTTCTTAACATTAATAATTGGTCCATTATCTTGTGAAACCCGAAACTCTAAGCAAATTAACAGAGGTAACATTAATTTACCTGCTTTATGTATATTAATGCTAGTAGGTTTTCTTCCTAAATGTAGCTATGTTCATTCTTTGTTCCAAGTTACTTCTAAAGCACCTGAGCTCTTCTCCTGTCTACAACTGTTCCGCAAGCTGGCGCTAAAAGTTTTTAATGTTCCGCGACTTGAATTTCTATACTATACTTACCATTTTTACTCGGAGGAGCTTGTCGCTAAAATAATAACAGCCACACGGGTCGATCCATCAGGTTAAGCTACGCTTGCAGGGATTGTTCCGTAGATGGGTGACCATCTATACATACCGAGACTTCTCCATGTCTCGAAAAGCACGTTGAGCCATTGGTCCCGACTGTCATTCGTGGTTCTTTGACAGTCGTTACGGGTCGTCAGAAGCCCGAAAGTCTGACAACCAGTCTTAGTAAGGGGTATCGTATTTCCCAGTTACTGGGTTGTGAAGGTCAGATAGGCAGTCCCTCCATGTAAAGTAGGTATTCAGCTGCATCCGATTAGACTGGAAACCGACCCGAACATAGTTGGGAAAAGGCTAGGCAGATTGATTGACTTACCTTTGTTACTCTGATGTAAACCAATCTCATAGTTAATCAAATATTGATCAATCTTTTAACAGTGTAAAATAAAGTCTAAGTAATTAGCTTCAATGTTAATTAGAATAAAACCAACATTTAACTACTTACAACTAACATAAAGTCTTCACTATCTTTCCAGGTAATTGCAGTCTTCATTACTTCAAGTAGAGGTCTTCATTGCGTAAAAAGGTAAATTAAGCTTAATTTTAAATCTATTTAAGTTTTAAATTAGTGCAGCAATCCTTGAATAAGAAGTAAGTTACTTTGATTGCATACTTGTTCTTCTTTTAACGGAATCCTTCTTCTTAGCGTGTCCCTGGCAATCTATACTCCATTTGAAATAAGATTAGACATTTAAATAAACCTTTTCTACAGTCCGTTCAAACGATTTTGAGAATTTGCCATAAGGAGCCAGGCATTAAAAGCAAAAAAGTTTACACAATACCAACTGTCTACTGCAGCTGCCATTTGTCATGCCACCAACGCAATAGAAGTCAAAATCGGTTGAACGGGCTGTAAAAAAGGTTTATTTAAATGTCTAATCTTATTTCAAATGGAGTAAATGGAGTCGGCTCAGAATTTGGCTACGAGTCTGGCAAATTCAGTAGCATCCATCACATCCTGTAATGTGCAAACAACAGGACACGCTGGACACTACATTCAGTGTTCCATTGTTTCTGGAACAGCACCACATTTACACTCTAGGGCGGAGTCATCCGTGAATCTCCGCACACAATAACACCGAAATAAATATATGGCGTTTCCCATGACCTGAGTATGGGTCAGTTTTGGGTGTTAAGCAAATAAGCGGCATTAATCGACATTATTGTGGATATTTACCACAGTAAAGAGCTTCCCAGATCGGGCGCAGTCTATGAGCTTTTGTTTTGATTTTGAATGACGGTCGGTACGTACTCTCAATTTTGTATAAAACACAACACACAGACCGCGTTTCACCCTCTGCGCCATGTTTGTAAAGCTCCTTACAAAATGTGTGAAAAGAACATCGCAAATCTAATATTCAACTAATAATTCCATAGTTTCGTTAATCAATCAAATGATAGCTTAAACCTAACAGTGGCCCAAATTCTGTTTGTACAATGTGCCCTTATCGTGTTACAGATGAAAGACAAACTGGGGTCTTACGTCAATTAATGCAGACTGTCGGTTTGAGGACACACAATCAATATTGTACTTTGATTAGTTACAGATAGAGTTGATTTAAGATTGGCATGATAGCACGTTTTCGCTTAATAGTTGATGGATGATATGCACAAGATTGTGGGTGACCTATGTTGTGAGATAAAGTCAATTTCACATTAATTTCAAGTCAATTTCATATTGATAGGCATTTGCATTCCTTATCTACTAGACTAATTTAAATAATAGTGGAAGAATTGACCAATACCTACTTTATAAAGCGGTGAAACAGTTCGAAAATCAGGCAACTCTGCACAAAACAGAAGAGTTATTTTTACAATATCTACAAAGAAAATGTAATATAATAAAATTTAGTAGGTATACAAAGGATGTAGACAAAATAAAACTACGAACTTCATTGTGGGTATGTAATATTACCCTTTTGAAACACGGCAATAAGTCTCTATCATATTCCGTTAGGGGTTGACATAAAAATATGAGGGTCAAACGGTGGGATTCTGACACGATTCAGAAACTCCTTTATCTTGTAAGAAAATATTATTTGTGTCCCGTTTTATTTACCTAAACCGGTTCCGGTTCCGATTTTCAGAAGTATCGAGAAAAAGAAATGTCTCAATATAATTTTATTTTGATTGTTTTGTTTGCTTCATATTTTTAATACAAATCAGTGCACAAAAACTAGTAACGCAAACGCTCTTAAAAACATGGAAAATATTCGACGATTTTTCACCTCCACAACCCAAAGTTGGGCTCCACTCTATAACATCCAAAACTCGTTGAAAACACCGTTGACATTTCAAAACGACTGTTTATAAAACTCGTCTGCGTCGGAAACAGACGGAAACAGAATAATTCCCCTAATTTTCATTAGCGGAAAAACCAACCTTACACATGAAAAAAGTCGGCAGTAATTCGGGGAATCCGGGAAACGATTAAATTACCACAAAAGGCGAGGAGAGCCGAATGACTGCAATAAAGCCATATTATGTTATGACCCCACCACTCAAATCATGGCTATTAGGCGAAACGAGTGCTTTATTAGGTGTCTAATGCGCTTTACATTGATTAAAGAGTAAAGGGTTAAACAATGGTATGTATACCTTTCAACTGAGATCATCCTGTACTAGTTAGTTAGTTAGTGGAAAAGGATTATTACAGCACTCGTTACGGCGATAACAATCCGCTTAAAGTATCTCCGTCGAGTTTAATAATCGCAATTATGAAAGCCACGCGGAACGGTAAAGCTGCTTCAAGCGCCGTTTTCATTCAAAGTTTTACTCTTCAAACTAGTAAAATGAAGATAAAGAATTAAGTAGCAATAATGAGCGTTTTGGGTTTGTACGGGCGCAATGCAGTTATAGAAGTAGTTGTAAGGGGGTCGGCGTGAGGCGAAATCGCCAGACGCGCCGATAACGCTTTAGCGAAAGCACGGGCCGCGGAAACGTGAGCGATCGTAGTTACGTAAACGTGTCGCGATTTCGTGCGAGCGGTGGTTTTAAATGCAAGCAAGTGTACTCGAGTGAACTAGTTGAAAGATATTTACTGTGTGCATTTTTGTGGATTATGTGAAGGTTTGTGATTTTTTATTCTTCATAAACAAAGTTTTTGGAATTTGTAAGTTTTATAGGATGCTACATGGTACCTTTATTTACATCGGCGTGGGGAAATAACAGAATCAATTATGGTTATAACTTAGTTTATAAGCGAAAACTTATTCGGCTTTCATTTGCAAATATTTCAGGAAAGCGTTGTTGAATTTTAGTAATTTTCTAGTGTATCTACTGGTGTTTTCATAATTATTTTAAATACGTAATAATATAATACAGTGGAATGTCGCAGGGTATAAAATCAATGAAACACAGATTTTATACCCCAAGACATTCCACTGTAAGAGAAAATAAAGCTCCTAGCCTGCAGTTTTACGTAAGTACCTAACTCATTTTTTATTTTTTTTATTTATTCATCAAAAAAAAAATGGTCTGCAGAAATTCTATTTTCAGTTTAAAAAAAGAAACAAGAGTGATTATTTAAACCGGGTCTTACAATCGCAACACATGGATTACCTCCTATGTCCTATAAATTCGTACATGAACGAAAATAGAATGAATATTTTATGCTTAAAGCGACTACATGAAGTTTGTTTAAATATTATCATTCAATTTCATAAATAAACAGAATTATTTATAAGTTAATGTCCCTTCGCAACCTATTTTCAGAGTCCCTATTTATCAATCATGATGTGAATATACATACAAGAAAATTGACATAAGGGTTGCCTACATTCTCACTTTAGAGTTCGATTAAACTAGTCAACCTTTTAAAAGGTCATAATTATCTACATTTATCATTTTTTTTTAATTAATTCACCAATTTGTATAATTTTATCTAGGATTTAATTTATATTATTAGTTAGGATTAATGAAATTATAAAAAATTTCAATACCAATTGCATACGGTATTGCAACTTTTTCACTGACAAACAACGCACAGCCAAACACACTGAGTTTTGAAGCTTGCAATTTTGTACAAAGTTTAATATCGATAACACAAAAATAACATGCGGGGCAGTCTTTGAGGACTGCCGATAAAAGTGAAAAGTAAGGTACATTCATTCATTTCTTCAAGCATGACGATGACGCGATTTCCGTGATTTTTGTTCACCCAAAAGTGCTCAACGCGCATAAAGAAGTTTTCACTTCAAAAATTCATCTCAAAAAGGAGTTAAATAGGGGGACGGCTTGTTTTCTTATAAAGTTTCAGATATTTTTGCTTTTAGTGACGCAACATTCATTATCACATACCTAACCTAGGTACTGTAAAATAATTATAACTTTTCAATAAAAAAAATATAAAAATATACGCACTATTATGATGACATAAAATGTGACGAAACAATAATAAAGCCGCCATTATACAAAACACTAAATTTACATAAAACCGACATAAACATTATTAAGAGTAATAACTTCTCTAAATATGGAAATAATCGTATTTGCGAGGCTGTGAGCATCTGCGGGACTGTTTCAGGGGAATTCTATTACCAGATCAAATTCCTCTATTCGGCACTTCGCATCTCCGGCACATTCTTTCAGTGTCATATTACTTCTAATGCTCTAAATATTTTGGAGATGAATGAATAAGAACTGCAAAAGGGTTGATATGAAAACAGGACGAAAGCTTCAGCTGAATTTTGGTAAATAAAATATTTGTTTTTGCTTAAGATAATCAAACTTAAAAAAAAAAACAACCGACTTCCAAAAAAAACACTAAAAAAGTGAAAAATTACTTTAATTTATTTTTATCTTTTTAAAAAAGATTTTTTTAAATCGATTCACAATTGGCGAAAATATCGATAAACATACACAAAAAAAAATACATACAGATGAACATAGAACCTCCTCGTTTTTGAATAAATCGGTTAAAAATAGTCTTGAATGGACATAATAAAAAATATGTTCATCACAATTTTTTAACGGTTTTCATAGAGTGGAACATAGACCAGACCTCATAGACAGTCTTGACTCAGTATGCACACAGCCTTATTGTTTGTTTAAACCAAGTCGAAAAAGATTAAAATTATAATAAGCAGGCTTGTGTATTACAAAATTTTCGACTTCCCCATAATGATAGCGTTTTTTACTAAACTACACGGCAAGGTACTGGGTACTACGGCAAGGTTTTTAAATTTTGATTTATACGAAGGTACCATATGTTTTTAGTCTGTTTAGTTGCATACTTACAAGGATTGGAACTGTTTATTTTTAGTCACGAGAAAATAATTTTCTAATAAATAAATAAAATTATGTTTATGTCCACAAATTACATTCATATACGAGATATAGGTACATTATTATTAAGTTGACAGGTATTTTTACAAAATTTTGTCATTGGTGCGAGTTTTTACGACGTTTACCTATTTCAACGACATACCAAGACCAATAAAATTTTTGGAGCCTCTTTCTAATTAAGGTAATTAATTATGATAGGTACCTAAGTGGCAAACAAAATATTCTATTATCGTGTCAACATTACCCATTACGACAATTTTGCCAAGGATAGAGTGGTCGTGTCCAATCGATAATAAAGTGGAGTTAGGCCCATGTAACTTAATTGAGTATGAAATTAATACTGTGGAGAATATTCGACACCCGAGGTAATCTGATCGAACATCAGGCGCGTAATAAACGGGATATAGTCATTTATTTCATGCTTTATAGCTATAAACTTGATTTATTTGGGAGAGAATATTAAAACTAAAATTATAGTCAATACTGTTGGGTGTTTTACAAAAACAAAACATTTGTAAAATAGTTATTTTGTGGGTAGATATAAAAAAAAACAATTCGATTTATTTATTTAAGTCGTTTAAGCACACGAATGTACACACGGCTACACATCAAGCTATACATTTCCAGTTTACGCTGACCTCGCATTGTACGGAAATTCTATACGATGCGAGATCAGCTTTTACTGGAAATGTATAGCTTGATGTGTAGCCGTATGTACAAAGGCGGATTT
Source organism: Lithophane semibrunnea (assembly GCA_947363905.1). NCBI lineage: Eukaryota > Metazoa > Arthropoda > Insecta > Lepidoptera > Noctuidae > Lithophane > Lithophane semibrunnea. Next base: position 16,000,071 of record OX376189.1, on the reverse strand, counting down.
TATGCCATACCTAGGCATCTTCTACTAGTCAGTTGAAGACGGAGTGGTAGTTTTTTTGCAGAGAAATGCTAGGATAAATAGATGAATGTGACGTCTTTTCCTTTGGCATACAAGAGCATAGTTCACGCCACAAAAAGTGTAGTGAAAACTAAGTTGTTATAGATTTTTATAATAACGGCCTGCTTTGCACATATCCAGATCAAATCAAATCAAAAAAAATATTTCACATAAATCTACATGGGCACTTATGAAACGTCAGAAGCTAGGTGCACGGTTCCATTTTGTCGTTTCCTATGGAGAAGAGCCGGCAAGAAACTCCACGGTTACTCTTTCAATATTTTCAAATCACAGACATACCAGGCAATATTTTTCAAATTACAGGGATAGGCACTTTCTACATAATAAAAAAATCAAAACACATTTTATTTTGTCTGAAATTATCTGGTAGATAATTTAACCAGAACTCTTCCTAATGTTGTGAAACAGGCTACAAAGCAACAAAAATCGAATAATGATCTGGTCTGGTGGACACTTCACGTGACCAGAGGGCTGGCTCGTTCTTGGGCCCAAGAATTAGCATTGCCATTCAACGTGGCAATGCTGCCAGTCTTCTGGGAACGACAGCGATGTGGACGAGTTAAGGCTCTTACATACTGGCGCGATTCGCCGCGCGACGCGAATTTTAACAAAACAATTTTTTCGAAAACTTCACGGCGAACAATGCGGCGGCGTCGCGTCACGCGGCGAATCGCGCCAGTATGTAAGAGCCTTTACTTCGACCCCTGTGTCATTTTGTTTTTGTATTTATTTGTATAGTAAGTTAGTTAGATTTGATTAATAAATTATATTGAGTAATTAAATCTACCGATTGAAAATAACTAGTACCTAGGTCTTGTTTTTGACATAAGTAAATGAGCTAATGACTTAATATAAAACAAGTTAAATAAAATGTAAAATTTAAAAATCCCCCGACAAAACGGCTAACAAAAGATTTTTTTTTTCATAGCTAAGAACACTTTCGATCAAACCTTTCAAACAAAATCAAAATCGGTTCAGCCGTTTGTCAGCTACGATGGCGCAGACAGACACACAGATACACACGTTAAACTTATTACACCCCTCTTTTTCCGTTGGGGGTTAAAAAATTATATATTACATTATTCCCTGTAATTTAATCATTTCCGTCAACCTTCGCCCTTTTCGAACGATTTCTTGGACTCAAAAGAAGAGTTTGCTTACCATATCTGGGAGACATCGATCACTATTGACAGGTACAACCAGCCAGTGATGGATTGATCAGTTTCGTATCATCCCGTTTCCAAATTATTTTTGTTTATATTTCATGGCGTAGGTTCTTTGACGATTAAAGATTGAAAAATATTTAATCAAGATTATTTGGTCTTTTAATTCAAGACTGTGGCTTCTAGAATATGAAAAACGAGCATTGGTGTTATCGGCTCCCCAATTACGTAACACACTTTCTTTCACAATCCGAAGGATTTTGAAGGAAGTTCCTTAACCATTGCTACGTATGTTTGAAAAATTCGTATGCTCGACGATGTAAACAACGCAATGTATGTTGTCGAATTGTCAAAATGTAGGACATTGCAATTGTATACTACGCAAATACCCTGCGGTAATTTATTTATATTCTTATGAGGATAAATCGGAATTGATAGGCCATACTGCTGCTAAACCCGCAACGGTTTGTGTGGTATGTTTAAATTCTAAACAAATGTATGTAAACTTTTTTCTTATCAATAAAAAAAAAATAACCAGTGTTCTAAAAGTTATGAGTAATATTTTACTACTAAACAATCGAAATACATCAAACTTAACTTTAAGCTAGTTATAAAATTAGTTTTTCAGAAAAGAAACTGCAAAAAAAACTAATATTATTCAAGATCCAAATACAAAACTTCCATTCTTTATGAATAAGGCTACGAGCAGAATGAAAGCAGATATCTATGCGAGAAATCACTTCCCAATATTATAATAGTGAAGTGTTGAACCATCTTGTCAACACACTCACTAAGTGAGTTGTATACAATTGGAGCTACAGTTGGACACTTAACATAATTTTGAAACTAGTATATATATGTAGCTATAGTATGTATGAAACTACCTACCTTCCTGTTCAGCATTTTAAACATTACTACACTTACGCAGAACGTTGGCATAGATAGAACGCAGTCTATCTGCACCAGGCCTTAGTGGATTCAATCTATTCACAGTTAGTTGCCCCGCCATATCAGACCACAGCTTTAGGCAATAAATCTCGAGGCACTACAAATGCAAGTTTCAACCATTCAAACTGATATTTCAATATATTCGAAAAATACTCTAAATACTTTTTTCTTTATACTCGATCGGAAATTTTACTTGATGAATTGGTCTCGTTCGTAGTATTTTGAATGTATTCTTAAATTGACGAGAAACTTATCTTTTATATTTTGTGTTATAAATTATTGTTGTTTGATTGTTGTCCGCGCGCTGTTCAAGCTGATCCTTTATTCTTTTTCGATACTTCTAAATATGAAATAGTGTTTATATCAACAAACATGGCATGAACTTGTAAAATCGGGAAGGTTGCAGGTAAAGCTATGCAGACTAAAAACTTCTACTGTAGTACACCCACATTTTACCAGTTCACATGTAATAGAAGATGAGCATTCTAGAGTCTTCTACATTAATACAAAAAAGATTTTGTTCATCTTCCTACTCGGTTTTATATCAGATAAATCAGATGGTCTCCCCGGAGGGACCAAATTCGATTCACACTTACAGAACCTAGACGTTTCTTTCTATGAACACTTTTCTTTTCATATAAGCAGAGGTGGGAAGCCGATTTATTTTCGTGTTAAATTCTATTGAAATGTTTAAAGACGTTTTTCGATTGTCTGTGCCTAACACAAACTGGTGATAAAACCTTTTTCTTAAAATGTTGTAAACACTGTACTAGTTCTTAAGATTTAGGTATATTACAAAAAAGCTTAAAAAAATACAACAGCAATGTACAACGAGCCGTATGTTAGTACCTTGATAATAACATCCCTGCATGAATATATAAACAGTGCCAATTAAAATGTAAAGATTATTTTCTAAAGCCATATAGAATAGATTTAATAGTTGTGTACAAAATATCATATTAATTAAGCCATATAGATAAAAAAAATATATAATAATTATTATTATTAATTATAAGTCCACAATTTTAATATGCTAAGTAAATAAGACGTATAAGTATAATTAACGACTAATTATGATAATTATAATAAAGCAAACAAAATCACTTAGTTTTTATAACCTAACTTAATTTGTTTATAATTTTTTATTATTATTTAATTTCGTTTGTCCTTTAATATTTATTCAACAAGTTCAATCTTAATAGCCTCGTTACGGGCTTGACTGCGTAAAACTTAATTATATATCAATTAGATTTGTCGATGGAGTTATTTTACTTATGAAAATAATTGAAAATAGAGGGCATATAATTTGTATTCAGTACTAGCTGCGCCTCGCGGTTTCACCCGCATAAGTCTCGATCGAAAGGGAATATCGGGATAAAAGTATCCTATGTCCTATTCCAGGTCATGGTCTACCAATGTGCCAAATTTCGTCTAAATCTGTTCAGCCGTTTTAACGTGAAAGCGTAACAAACAAAAAATCTTACTTTCGCATTTATAACATCAGTTAGGATTAGGATTACGTTATGTAAATAGGGGTCAAAATTCAACCTCGGCGTTTTTGAAACCAGATCGCAGTGCAACGTTGTTACCGCGGCAAAAACAATGTTAAAATAAAGGTGACCTAAGGCACCTGTCCTACCGCCGGTGATTAACGATAAGCGAGTAGAAGTAGCAACTAAAAACTAGTTGGCGAGCAACGAGAAACGAGTGTGCGACGGCGACGAGCGATTACTCGCTGGTATATCCGTGAGTCTCTCAGTGAGTGTTCTGAGACACTAGAAAAAACAAAAAAAAAAAAAAACAAAGTGACATTCTATCAGCGATAACGATGATGGTAAAGGCAAAAATGTACTGACATAAGCTATCGAAAAGCTTATGTCAATCCTGTTGAAAGTCGTTGTAGAAATACGAAACGCTTTCGAAGCGATTGTCTAGGCCCTCAACCTGACAAGAATTCTCTTTGATAGATCTCTAACCAAACGCCAGCACGATGATATCCCAAACATAAACACTACTTTTTCTTTCATTCTACTTAATCTCCGATACGATCCCAAACGAAACTACATAAATTAGCCTAAACACACGCATTAAACATTAACTAAATCGCAACAAACCAATTTATTTCGAAACTAATTCCAAAAACTGCATCATTCAATGAAAAACAGACACCTGAAAGATTCTGTAGTATTTGTAGAAAACAGACGTGAAAATAGTGATATAAATAACTATAAATCTCGACTAACTGAAGATCATAAACTTTCCAAATCGAAATTCCCGAGTCCAATCCGTTCAACTGAACCGGGATTTACAGCTCTCCGGTTATTTTTAGATACCGCAAACGGATCTTAAAACGGATCTAGACATCTACAGTACATATTTTATTGATGTCCATCACAGCTGCGTTTTTTGAATGGTGAATGCGACTGGCGCATGTCATAGAGTAGAGTATTGTATAACTCTTACATAAAGGACATGACCAGTTCCTACACTCGAATTCGGGAACTTGTGCAGGATTACAGTAAATACACTAAGATTTAAAAATAAAGATCTAATTTATCATGTTTATGTATAATTTATCATATCATGTGTAATTTATTCCGAATAAAGCCAAGGGTAAAATATCTGCATAAACAGTATTTTAATTGCTTCCGCTTTTCCTTTAGAGTGTGTTTCATCAAATAGTTCCTATGCCGTAAGGTTGGTTCCACTGTTGTAGGACGAACTTTTATACGTTACGGCGCCACCTAATAGGTCCGTTATTAAAGTGCCAACATTACGGCATGGGAACTATAATGATGAAACGCACTCTATAAGTACTTCCCGATTTTGACGTTCCATTGTATCTATAACCATCCGGTAACCATATTAAGCTACACATAGTATAGGAAAAATAAACTAAGAACGAGTTATTTTCGATCAAGAGAATAAATGACATGGAATATAATTATAATGCATGTTTTGTTTATAATTAATTTGATTTATTTACACGCCTACAGGTTAGGCTTTAATTGATATTTGTGACGATCGAACACCATAATAGGTAATAACTGTGTGTAAAGGACTGTTATTTCTTTGACAATGCATCTGACATTAGTGGCGGGACCAAAGGCACAATATATTAAGGTTGCAATCTTATACATAAAATACCCAATTAATCGATTCGAGTTAAAGCATGAAAAATCGATTCACAAAAAAAATATTTATGAATTGATATTTTATTATACCCTTTTTAACTGTGTTTGATTAATAACAACATAGTCCCGTGCAAAAGGGGGCGAGCCTATTGCCATCAACCGGGCAAAAATCCGGACTCCACTTGCTACTGAGATATTCCAGATGGACAAACCCAATTACACTTTGCCTGACCCGGGAATCGCAGCCAGGACCTCATGCTCAGGTCCTGGGTGCGATTCCCGGGTACAACGCTACAGCGCTTGTGACCACTAGACCAACGAGGCAGTCAAATGATTTCAATTTTAGTGTTCGGGAAAAAATCGAGTATCACCTATCGATTTCAGGTCGCCATTCACCATCCCTACTTGCACATCCGATCTTGGCGTCACGTTGTGTTTACATGTTCGTTGTGTACTGTCGATTTGTGTTCTATTTCTAACGACCATTGCTATTCTTTATGAACTGATATCTTCAAAGCCTGATTACCATTGCTATATAAAAAGGATTCATCTGTTTTGCTCTACGATTCGACCTTAAGTGGATATTATGATGAGGTGCATAAACTGCGGCATATTTCGTAAGGCGGGTTCAAAGGCGTATTTTTTCGATGCCAACCTTACCCCTGCAAGCGAGACTTGCCCGGTGGTTGAATAATCAGGTATGTACTTAAACTACATTGGAACAATACTATTTAACAACAAGACAGTAGGTATAAAGTCTGACACAGCGGTTTCATTGCGTGTGAGCCAGCAAAACTTAATAAAGCAGCGTTGATTTGGGAAAAGGGTGGCAACGCATCAGCAAAAACCCTGGTGTTGTGGATGTCTATGGGCGGCGGTGATTGCCTAATTCCCGTTACTAAAAACGTTCAAATTCAAGTCGCAGTCTCATCTCAGCGACAATCAATGTCAAAAACTTGTCAAAAACTTGTCTTAAACTCGATAACCACAACGCTTAGCGCCATCTCATATCGAAAAGAGTTATTTAGTGAATACTTATCTTTATTTTTCTCAGTTTCCTGATCTTTTATACTCGTGAAACTTTTTTATCTGGAAACTGTAGAATACAACAATTGCAAAACTAAAACAATATTTGCTGCACATTGATTTCGACACGTATGCAGGCGCCCATAGTCCCACTGGTCATGTCATTTCCCACGACTGAAATAAAGTTAGAATCTGAAATAAAGTTAGAATCTAATGACGACGATGGGTAAAATAAATACCATAAGCTTTTATTAATGAAAAGTTTATAAAATATGGTCAAGATGACGTCTTTAAGATAACCTTTAAAGTTTATTTTTACGACAAGGATTAAAAATCATCTTACTGCGGTAGATTTCCCAAGTCTGACAACCAGTCTTACCAAGGGTATCGTATTCCCCAGTTACTGGGTTGTGGAGGTCAGATAGGCAGTCGCTTCATGTAAAATACTGGTATTCAGCTGCATCCGGTTAGACTGGAAACCGACCCCAACATAGTTGGGAAAAGGCTAGGCAGATGATGACTGCAGTAGATTTCCCAGTAGGACACGTAGGAAAACATTTACAGTCGATTTAGATTACATTATCCCAAGAAATAAATGCGCTTATTTCCAGTGCTCTAAATCCATATGGACGAAAAGCCAAATCCACAAAAGATACAAAACATTTTCTTGATTAGTGTACTACCCACATAACCTTTTTTATCTCTTGCGAAAATTACGGCTAACAGAATAACCGTTGACAACGCCGTTGGAAGTAATCCCGGATTATGTGGGACAGCATCCACAAGAAACTGGACTGAAATCTACCACTGCAAAGGTCAGGTCGGTAGGCGACATTAAGGATGCATGACTTGGCAGTAAAAAAACAGGATTATGATCCTTAGCTTCAAAGCATTAGTGTTTATTTTCTGTTAGTTCAAATTCATGATATTAGAAAGTACTTCTTTGTCCATCTAATCTAAACTAACTAAAGAGACCAAATTGTTCGTTATAAAATCTGTAATAAAACAAAATTGCTTCCTTTTTTATTCTTCTTAACTACACAATGGATTTGAATGCAGTTCTCACCATCATTTAGAGAATTTATTTCGGAAGGTCGATGTGTGTAAACTAGAATCAGTTCTATTTTTTTGTTTTTGACATTCAAAAGTGCCTTGACTTTGACTTTAAATATTTAACTGAGGTAGGTATAGCACGTAAATCTCGATGATTTGTTACATCACCTCATCAGTAGATCATCAGCCGTGCAAAGTACGAGTGAGATGTATAACTTGTACCTAATAATATATTTGCCCTTCTTCTTAATACAGTAATAATCTAAAATCGACATTTGAAGAGAAATCACTGTATTTGCTCAAAGTACCCAAGAAACTATAAACAGTCTTGAAATTGACAGCAAACTTAATCAGACCCACAATAGATGCCAATCTTGAGTGTATTCATTGGAGCTTGATATTGATTATATTCCAAGATGCTAGATGAAACAATAAAGCCTAAGACGATGCGATATTATTGCTTGTACCATAAAATGAGGCAATAATAAAAACTGGCATGTATTAAAACGAACCAATAATAACTCCCATTTTTGCGCTCCTAAAAATATTATGTGACACTCTAATAATGGTAATGTAACGTAACGTAGGTAATGAATGTGCCTCTTTTTATGAACCTCAAATAATTTCTATTTCTAGTCCTAAAAGTACTAAGTAGCCAAGTAACTGCGACGCCACTCTCGCGTCTCCGATCCCTTCGCTCGCTCGGCTCGCGCGCTGTTGGTCACACCTAACCTAACCTAATCCATTTGGTCGGGGTGGTAGCTTATATTAGTTACTGCGACCAACAGTGAGAAAATACCAGAAATATAAAAAGAGGTTCATTAATTTAAAAAAGGTTCCATTATTAGAAGATCATAAAGTTTTTAGAGGACCAGTTAAATATTTCCCTTAAGAATTGCAGCAGACGCTGCAATTCTTTACAACTTTGAACAGTGTTTAGACGAAGCAAGTTTCATTCAATTTCATTGCATGAAACTTGCTGCATGTAAATGGGGTTTAACTTAAAACTAAGAACTACAGGGCAGTAAATGGGGTTCAAAAGGGTTATAACGTTTAGCGTCAACGTTGACCTAACACACCTAAAGTATGTTGTAGAAAAATCTTTTCTCGGTTAAGTCAATCAATCAAATACAGAAACAAATCTTGATAAACTTCTTCTGATTGATTACAAAAGTTAGAGATTTCAAGAAGATTTTCATTTTTATCAAAATGTAATCTTTCGTCTCGATAAATATTTCATTAAGGCCGTAAATACACACGGAAGGTAATTTGCACAGAAGTAAGCAAGTAGCTTGCGTGCCCTTGTGACATTAACCAATCAGAAGTTGTTATGGCACAATAACGGCATTCTACTAGCTATTTGCATCATCATCATCAGCCTCCAGCAGTCCACAGCTGGACACTATCCTCTCCAATTTTTCACCATTCAACTTCTCGGCAAATCTTATCCAGCTGCTACCACTCATCCAGCTGCTACCACTCATGCAGCTGCTAGCACTCATCCAGCTGCTACCACTCATCTAGCTGCTACCACTCATGCAGCTGCTAGTACTCATCCACCTGCTACCACTCATCTAGCTGCTACCACTCATGCAGCTGCTAGCACCCATCCAGCTGCTACCACTCATCCAGCTGCTACCACTCATCCAGCTGCCACCACTCATTCAGCTGCTACCACTCATCCAGCTGCTACCACTCATCCAGCTGCTACCACTCATCCAGCTGCTAGCACCCATCCAACTGTTAGCTCTAATCCAGCTGCTACCACTCATCCAGCTGCCACCACTCATCCACCTGCCACCACTCATCCAGCTGCTACCACTCATCCAGCTGCTAGCACCCATCCAACTGTTAGCACTCATCCAGCTTCTACCACTCATCCAGCTGCCACCACTCATCCAGATGCTGCCACTCATCCAACTGCTACCACTCATCCAGCTGCTAGCACCCATCCAACTGTTAGCAATAATCCAGCTGCTACCACTCATCCAGCTGCTACCACTCATCCAGCTGCTAGCACCCATCCAGCTGTTAGCACTATACTATATTGTGTGCAAGTTACAGGCGTGTATATTTGCGGCTTTTAATCAATTTCGGATCTTGTTTATGACATGCTCTACACTTTATTTTATGGAATTTTTTACATTAAATCAACCCATATTCTGAACATAATATATTTTGTTCTCAACCGATATGGTGCCAATTTTAGGAAACCTATGGATTTTGGCACACGTATTGCCAAACTTCGAGTTTCGCATGAATAGGTTTCCAACGACCCAAATCACTTGATACTTGAATAAACTTGGACGTAAGAAGCCATTTTAGGTGAAAACTTGAAGAATAGAAAATATTAAATAATCTTAAAGCGCTTTCAACGTGTATTTTATGTAGGTATACAGGGTCAAATTAAAATATCTAGCAAAACTCTGCAATAGAATGATGTTATTTTTTGGGGTCAATGAATGCTTGTAGTCTCGTTACTTGAAGTGAGTTGAGAAAATCTATTTTATTTTTTATCGACTTCTAAAAGGAAGAGGTTATCAATTCAGATGTTTTTTTTATGTATGTCCTGTCCATAACTTCGTCATAAATAGACGGATATGCAAAATTCTTCTAGATTGTTTTTTTAATTGTAAAAAAGTATGGTTTTAGTTGTTTAAATATCGATCGAACCCATCACATCTGTAAAGTTTACACGAAAAAACAAGTTTTATTGAAAACCAACATTGTAACAAAGCTCAAATTGGCATTGGCTTGTTGATTGCCTTGCTTAAATAAACAGAACATTTTCAAAGTAACTTGTATCGAATGGTTAATTAACTGTTTTATTCCCCTTCACCACTACGATCTTTGATTACGAACCACAATTTCGCCATCAAAACTAGTTTACCATCATTAAATTTATTTTTAACCAACCAAACTGTAAATTCCAATGAATCCGGATAAAGCATAAACATTTCAAAAGTAGTAATTACAGATAGACAATCTTGTATAGACCTGTCAGTCTTGGCATTCGGTTTCTAGTACGTAGGTACAGTCGAACGAAGAATTAGGTATACATGTTATAATAATACCTCGGAAAACTTCGTGTTTCGTCAGTCGTCGGATTTCTATCAGTTGCTCTTTGCACTTGGTGCAGACCGAACGCTCTCAATCGACTTAGAAGTATATAGAGTTGTTCACTGTAAAGAATTGAGCGAGAATGCGCGCGGAATACAGGTTGACGCGGAAACCGTCGCTTATAAGCGACGATGGGATTTAGATTTACTCTTTTAACTTAACGTAATTTCTTTAAAAAATAGTAGGAAATAGTTTAAAGAAAATAGTTTTACAGCGCTATATAGTTCACACGGAAATCAAAACAAAACAATAATATAATACCTAGTTCTGAATTCAAATTATTATACACGATAAATCTAATAATTGATGTACATGGAAATTAGCATTCGTTTGTATTCGGGAATGCGATAATTCCCGAGAGACATTAAGCAAATAGCTTTACTGTACTTTAAGGAGTAGTTTTAGATGTGTTTTGTGTAGAGTAGATTAACCTAATTTTGGAGAGTTAATTTTGATTATAAGGTCGTGGCAATGTAAATTATTTTAAGACACATAATTTCATCTACCATAACGTCAACTAACATGATTTGCAAAACGTTTATGTCACTATGTACACTATTTATTATACACATAACGTACTTATATCTGTTTAGTATTTTTTGTTATACTTGGTGTGTATAATCAATAAATTATTTAAAATAAAATGGGCAAAATATTTTCTCAACAAGACTTTATTATCCTTTCCAATTTATGTTACTATTGTTTGGTTTGTCGACCGAAGTCAATTCATCAAACTCAAACCAAAGTAACCAAAACTCGGCTCCGTACATGTTTTCTTCAACAACAACGTAATTGTGAGGCATCAAATTTCTATAAATAAGTACGCAAAATCGGAACTGTTCAATACAATTTCGCGTTTTAACGAGCTATTGCATTACGCTATAATATTTTCAAACGTTCACCGTTCATACCATCATGCTTGTAATCTCCAAAGGGTAAGACAGAGGTGTACCTGGTAGTACACCCACATCTCGCTAATTATGTTTAAGTCCCATGTAATAGGTAATAGGTAATACGGGCTGATATCCGCAACTCCACGACAAAGCGCGTATTTTGCGTACGGGTGGGAAATCGTCTATTCGATCCACCCCAGCTCCTCCAAGAAGGCCAGCAACGCCTTGGTGTTACTGACCATCTCACGTAGGGTACCTGGGTTACCGAAGTACTTTGCCCTGTATGTGGCGACGACCGGGCAGTGTAGTAGCACATGAGCTGCTGTCTCGTCGTCCTCCATGCAGGCTCTGCACAGCGGACTGTCTGTGACTCCTATGACAGAGAGGTGATTATTAAACGACCCATGCCCAGTTAAGGCTGCTGTAACCGTACGCAGCTGTTGTTTCAAGTTTTAAGTTAGTCGGAGCATCCTTCCCATGTAATAGCGGGCAAGCCTATTGCCATCAACCGGGCAAAAAGCCAGACTCTGGGCTGTTGCTGACTTTGTGATAGAAAAACACAATAACATTGTGCCCGCCGTCAGAATCGAACCCAGGACGTCACGCTCAGCTGTAGCGCTTGCGACCGCTATAATGACGTTCACCATTCCATTCTTCTAATTGGGACCGATGCAGAATGTCCATTTATTTTTATTAAACTCTCTCTCAGCAGTTATAATAGTTCTAGTACCAGCCTTATATACTACCATCAGGTGACCACTGAAAATCAGCGCTGTGCTGTGGGTCCCCATAGCGCAGCATCATGCTGAGTGGAAGCCTTCTTGTCACAGTCATGACGTGCAGCTGCCGTTATTTATCTGTATACTCATGATCTCATATGTTTTTTTTATTTTTAATTGTATTTAGATATATTGTGGTAAATATTGCTGATTACTGTTTTCTCTTTTTATATGCACGTATTTCTGTGACAATTAAACCTATTTTTCTTTCTTTCTTACCATATCACCATTCCATCTTTCTTTTATGTGTGCATCTTCTTTTATAGCCATGCTTAAAACTTTTCACGTATTCGTCTATTACCTTATTCCGTGGCTGTATGAATCGGTTCCAAAGCTAAAATGTGCCAATTTTAACTAAGTAACTATGTTGAATTCCTAGCCCATTTGCGTCACATCTATCTAAACAGAGTGGCTAGAGACATCGTCGCGCAAACCATGAATAGTAATGTAAAGAAATCTAGTAAAGAAATTTGTAGTCGATTATCAAATAAAAAAATAGCTGTTTTACAGAAAAGTTCGATACCTACGCATACTTTTTAATAGTCCAAATTAGGTTTTAATGGAAAGGAAAAATTGGAAAGTTTCCCGGAGAAATTCGGTTTTATTTTGATGATTGTCTCAAAAGGGCAAAATGGGAAGTCTATTGCCTGCTATATCTAAGCTTTTAAAATATAGTCTTAACAATTTATTAGCCTTAAATTTTGTTTATAAATATATAGTTATAATCTCAAAGCTTTATGTAAAGAGGATGAGAATTTTGTTGCTATCCATTTTAGTGACTATAAAATCCGTAGATGTGTTATCTGTGATAGAGCGTAAAATATCAAGGTCCATCATAAAGGATTCCTTATACTCCAAGAAAAGGTATAAACTTAGGAATGGTGACGTGACTTACATTTATTTTATTTTATTTCCAGCTTTGAAAACGGTTTGGGTCAAGAGAGAAACATTTATTTTCAGGCATTTTTATTTCTTCATTTATATTTTTTGCGTAAAGTGCAGTTGGTACTAAAATATTATGCTTTTATTTATGACAGAAGTGCATGTAAGCAGCCACTTCGGATTGCTTTCAAGATGTTTTTATGACTTGCGAGAGATTTGTAGTATTTGGTCCTTTTACACCTACTTCATTTTATAAATATAGATCATAATGTTTAGCTTCATTTCAAAACTAATAATCTGAATTTGAAGTAGGTTTAGTCCTAAAACCGGAGGTCATTAAATGTAAAACTTTCCGGTTACATCCGGCTATCCATTCTGTTCGAAGTAGCTTCATTAACATTGTTATTTTTTAAATGAAAAAGCTCAACTAAAAATCAACCCCAATTAACGATACAATGGAAATTGAATTTGCAGTTAAATGTAATTTAAAAATCACGGTTGGAAAATTCTACTAATGGACGTACGTGCTTCGAATGAAGTACGTTACAAATGATTTAAAAACATACGAGTACTTTATTTATATTAGTTCTGAAAAAAGCTCTCATGCATTTGCCTGACGAAAACGTAATATCTTAGTATTTAATCATTTGGGATAATGTGAATGTTGTCAAGTGACAGCAGCGGCTTGTCGCTTATCTTTCGGATGCAAAGGGAAGGGATCGGTGTCCCCTGTTAATCTACAATCCACAGGTTGTTTGCACAAATGGCCAAAAACAAAAGAGTTGTACACCCACTGTTCCTTCCTTTTTGACTTGAATTTAGAAATTTACTAACCCTTTCACACTATTCGGGCTACCCGAACCTCGGGATCTTTATAAATAATGAATTTTTCTTTCATTATAGACACAGTACCTACTGAATTATTCATACTGTCTCAAATGATACAATTCTAGGACCTTTCGTTTCCTCAACGGTTTGTTAATTCAGTTCCAAATGAAGACACCGCTAATTGGAAACCGGGGGGATTATTAACGTCTTCAGAGTGCCATTCTTTAAAGGAAAGGCCCAGCGTTAAAAAGGACTTGGTTTTCATTTGTTTTTTTATTCTTTTCAATGTCTTTGGCGCTTCCAAATTCAATTTGCGTGGAACCAATGATTGGGCATCTTTTAACGGCTTTTGTGACGAAAGCATCTAGCTTCATATTTTCTGACTGACCGACCCTTTGACAATTCAAAAGTGCCTGTAATTGGTTTATTTGAAATAAATGCTTTGAGTTTGAGTTTGAGTTTGAGAAAGTTCTTTCTTAAAGCAACGGTTTTAATTATTGGTCTTCGTTTCATTTTTTGTTAAATAAATAGTTGTTCATTTTATATTCAGTTCTTGTATTATAACATACTAGCTGTAATGTTGCCCGCGATTTCGCCTGCGATTCAGGATGAAACGTAGCCTATGTCCTTCTCCAGGTCATGGTCTACCCTTGTGCCTTTCATCCAAATCCGTTCAGCCGTGTTAGCGTGAAAGCGTAACAAACAAATAATCAAACCAACAAACAAACTCACTTTCGCATTTAAAATATTACTAGCTGCTCCCCGCGGTTTCACCCGCGTAATTCTCGATCCCGTGGGAATATCGGGATAGGAAGTATCTTATGTCCTATTCCAGGCCATGTGCCACCTCTGTGCCAAATTTCATCCAAATCTGTTCAGCCGTTTTAGCGTGAAAGCGGTACCTAACAAACAAACTCACTTTCGCATTTATACTATTAGTTAGGTTTAGAATAGTTAGGATTAGGATTGTCCTTTTGAAAACATACATATTCATCGAGTAGCTACTGAAATGTAATATGATACCCACTACCAAAACTCAAGTTATCGACCCGCCATACTCAATCAAAACTTCATTATTAAGCTTTATTAAATACACAAGCGTAAGCCGTCTCCAAGGGAATTCCTTAAGTCGTAACTAAGCCTGGAGCATGTCGCAAACCACGAACTAACTAACATAACCGATTGTAAGGCCACAGTATACATAAGTAACAGTAGTATATCATATCTTCATAGAAACCGGCCGAAACGCCGCGCTTCGAAATCTAAGTTTATAGCAGTACGCAATAATATCGAGTGCGCGGCAGTTACGCACGGACGCGGATGGTTTATCTAGCCGTAGGTCAGCGCTTAATTACTTATTTATATTTTGGTTAGGCCTTCTACACACCTCCCGTGCACCTGTCTAAAACGCTCGCGCACGACATGTTTGTTTCGTTCACAAAGACTGCTTGAACCACTGTAAAACTTTGTAGACACATCCTAAAGTTGTGTACGGAAACGCGTGACTATACTTGAGTTTACACAACTTAAAGTAATTATTGGACTACTTGAAATTTCAAACACTGTGAATTTAATACTGTGAAATAGTTTGTAAGATTTATGAGTACCTGAAGTACCTCACGGGATGGCTGGTTCATAAATTCAAGGTCGCTCAGCAAGCTATAGAACGAGCTATGTTTGGAGCACCTCTGAGGGATAGAATCCGGGGAGAACCAAAGTTGTCGACATAGCTCACAGAATAAGCAAGCTGAAGTGGCAATGGGCCGGCCATATTGGCCGTAGAACCGATGACAGGGTAGACGTGTTCCTGAGTGGAGACCGCGAATCGGCAAACGTAAGGTAGGACGCCCTCAGGCTAGGTGGAGCGACGATCTTCGCAGGGTGGCTTGTAGCAGCTGGATGTGAGTAGCCGAGAATCGAGCTGAATGGCGTGCAATTGGAGAGGGTTAAGTCCAGCAGTGGACTGCTATAGGCTGATAATGATGATGAGTACCTGTGTGGCGCTTAGTTTGCTATTCAAAGTCTTCAGCAATTTTTACGGTTATTGAAATGAAAACGTTTTTAGGCACACTTAGTGCTCTTTCCTAACAGTGAACGAAACTGAATCGGGTAAGCTCGACGCTGCATCGCGTATACCCGGCTCCAGTCGTAAGTTTTCATTCCTATCGTGCGGTCAAAAACACAGACCCTGTTTTTACCCTTTTTCTATTGTAAATAAAGGCCTTAATTCATTAGCACTATAACAATTAGTTTTAAAAATAAACTCTAAAATTAACAAACATGAATTAAGGCAAAGTAAAAAATGTGTGTAAAACTATGAATGAAAGAACTGAGAAGAGTTTACATTTAGTCTGGTATAAATCATAGATGCAAAGAGCTTAAAGTGATCTGAAATATACATAAAACGTATGCGTATTATTTACAAACAACTATATCGAGTGACTTCAGAGATTTGGAGATTTTCTACGTTGTATCAATATTTTATGTATTTTATTGGTCTACATAACGCCAATATTTGAGTATTTGTAGCGTATTGCAGATATGTATAAGATAAAGTTATTATACCCAGGAAGTTTGTCTAAGTATGTACGTACCACGAAGATTGTAGCTCCAGTTTTAGTTTTTGCATTTTTGCAATTTTATTATAAAACATTTAAAAATTAAACATTTAAAGCATTCCAATAGGCTCGTACACTGTTTATCCACCGCACCGGGAACGGGAACGTCTGATCCTGGCTTTGATTTGTGGATCTTTGACAGTCGTTACGGATCGTCAGAAGCCAGAAAGTCTGTCAACCAGCCTTACCAAAGTGTATCGTACTACCCAGTTACTGGGTTTTTGAGGTCAGATAGGCAGTCGCTTCTTGTAAAATACTGGTACTCAGGTGCATCCGGTTAGGCTGGAAGCCGACATAGTTGGGAAAAGGCTATATAGGCAGATTGATAGCAGGGTAAAAGCCTCTTCTCAATAGCTAATGGTGAATGGCTTCTTTTCTTATTTTCAATAGTAAATGTTCTTGTTTTACAGTAAAATTTTCTTTAACTATCGCGACTTCACTGCATCAAGAGTTTGTTATTAAGCAATCTGTTTATTAAACAAACATTATGAATGTGAACTTCACTTTCAAATAAACTTTGAAGTCAACACATAACTTACCTATTTATTGCCATAACTCCAAAACTTTATCTTTGTTATCTTATTACAAAGTTGTCAATAACTTCACTGAAACACTAAGTAGTACCTAAGTACTAAACATAAAACAAGTTATGGTTATCCAAGTAATTACTTTAGTAGAAACAGTATTTGAAATGGGAAAGAAATTACTACCTTCAGCGGCCGGTCATCACTCGTCTTTGTAGTAAATGTCAAGTAATATTGTGAGTACTATTATAAAAAGTTTTGTTTGCTCAGTTAATAGCCTAAGGCAGTATGCGAAAATATGAAGACAGTTAATAGGGATAACATAGTTGCCTTATTATTATAGTTTAGCAAACATTTTGATGTCTTCAGTATATTTTTAACCAACTTCAAAAAGGAGGAGGTTTTCAATTCGACTGTATGTTTTTTTTATGTTACTTACGCGATTACTCCGCCAATTATGAGTCGATTTTGATGATTCTGTTTTTGTTCGTAAAAACTTTTTAGAAAAAAAAACCCACCGACTTCCGAAAAAAACAAAGTAAAAAATTACGTGTAACGTGATTTTTTTACCGTTTTTATAGATAATCATAATCATAATCATAATCATAATCATTTTATTTTGATAACTAGCTGCGCCCCGGTTTCACCCGCGTAAGACTCGATCCCGCGGGAATATCGGGATAAAAAGTATCCTATGTCCTATTCCAGGTCATGGTTTACTCCTGTGCCAAATTTTATCCAAATTCGTTCAGCCATTTTAGCGTCAAAGGGTAACAAACAAACTCACTTTCGCATTTATAATATTAGTTAGGAGCATATAGTTAGGATGGTACGTTAGGCTGGTTTTTTTTTGTAATGTGCGTCTTGTTTGTTCAGAATAAACAATTTTTCTTTCTTTCTTTATTCTTATAACAGGTGCTTCATTCAAACTTCAAGTAATAGTAATGACATGTTAAATAATGTAATTATAATGATACTAATTTGTTTTTTCCTTTTCATACAAACATATATTTTTAATTAAGTTGATTATTTAAAATTGTATAATAGTCATTAATAAATATTGATCTAAATAAGTATAATAATAGTGTTATAAATTTATAAATAATTTCAAATGTTTGCATGCCGATTGGTAAAATGTGGCTGAGCTAAATGTAATCTTAAGAACTATTATGTATTACCCATATTTGCAAAATAAAACTCTATTCTATTCTATTCTCTATTCATTTACTCATTGTAGACACATTTACATATACCTAAATGGTTTACATATCCTTAATAATATAAAGGATATAAACCATTTATATGTAAATATATCTGAGGTATCACTCTCAAAGATCCCAAGTTTTAAGGGACAAAAGGGTCAAGGTCAACATTGATTACTTTCCAAATGAGCTGCTTAGTATGCTGTTCTGAGTGTGACCTACCTGTCCCTGCTAATCTGTCCTTGGTTGTGCGTACATGGTTGTTTGGTTTCGAGTTTGGGCTAACCAGTTCGTTGCAGTAGAGCCGTGAGATAGGTGGAGTTTCTTGCCGGCTCTTCTCGTTAGGAAACGACCAATTGGAACCGTGCACCTAGCTTCTGACGTTTCATAAGTGCCCATGTAGGTTTATGTGAAATAAAATATTTTAATTTTTTTTTTGAGGTACAAGTCGCGTTTCTTGGATGCATAAAGATTAAACACATTGGCGTGTGTTATCTATACGAATATAATAATCTATTCTATATTATATTATAATAAAGCTAAAAGCAGAAAACATCGTGAGAAAACGGCATGCCTGAGAGTGATTTCTTGACGGCATGTGAAGCCAAGTCAGAAGCCCAAGGGCGGCATAAAAGCTCTGACACCAGGTTAGTCATTAACCACACGGAAAGAAGAAGATAATGAAGCTAATATAATCTATACTTTAATTTACAGGGTGTAAGGGACAGCCTTCCGCAAATTAACAGGGGACATTCAGCTCCTTATTTTGAATCATATTCCACCGGAAATTTTCTCCGGATTTTTTAAATATTTATTATTTTTTCAGTTACTATTCCTTTATTTCAATGTAAAATTACATTTTCTGTACGCAGCACTCCATTTATGTAAATAAAAAAGCTAAAATAAAAAAATCTGCAATGGATGTTGAAATACTATACAGATGTGCATCCTTGATGACTCGTGTTCGCGGCAGCACCAACAGTACTCTTAGTATATTCGCAGATCGGTGGGATTCCCGGATGTTGCAGAGGTGGATGCGGCACCACGCTGAGCTATAATTGTATATTTTTATTTGTGATTGTGTATGTAACCTACTAACACTAGAAATTAAGTAAAATTGTTACTAACCCTATGGACTCCGGTCTGAAATAAAATATTTCTATTCTATAGCGAACGACGCGTGAAGCTCAGAATTTACATTGATAAATCAAGTGGCGCGAGCGCGCTCCTCCCGCCAAGGGGAGTGCAGCTACGTGCGTACATACGGGTCTAATTTTTTTTTAAATAAATGACTGACGGAGTTAGTAGAATTCCTTGTTTTTTTACCCAGCATCATCCCTATTCTTCAAGAAAATCACAGACGTTTGGTAAAAAACTTTATTCAAACACTTATCGTCATCCCTTTAAACGAACAAGACACGCAGACAGTTCGCTAAAGGAACCTTAAAAAAAAACACCCAATGTTTTATTCATACGAATTTAAGAGAAGGTACTGAATGAGAATAATATAATGGGTGATGGTACAAGTGGTTTTGTTTATTATTTTTTTATTAATATTAAACATGAGATTTCAGCGTTTCCCTTTGTTTTGTGGTTTTGGAGTGTTTTTATATTCTGTTGTATTGTTTGGGTTCACTTATTTCATAATTGAAGATGGGGGCGGATAGGAATCAGAGCGTGTCGACTGCTGATTATGCTAAATTGAAAGAAAAAAGGAAGAAAACGCGTTGATGAATAATGAAACGATGCGTAGAAAAAAAATGTGAAAACAAAAAAGTTAATAATATCTTCGTATTTTGTCTATCCGGTAATGATTGAACTAAAGGTACATAATTATTTGAAAAAGCTTTTGATTTCAAGCTTATTACCATAGACGATAATTATTTATTTATAATACATAATTGTAACAAAATTATGTTTTAAAAAAATGGGCGAGCCTTACAGTAGTCGCATTTGACGTGTAAAATCTGACATCTTAGCTGACAATACCAATACCTTAGTTTCGGAAAATGGGTTGGTACCAACGCTAGCACCGCGCACGCTCATTGGTCAAATGAAATAGCGCGCGCTTCCCCGGCTTCCTGTTACAAACTTCCGTCCCTTTTCACGAAATCACTCCCAAAGATTACAGCTGCGACTAGTGTTAGTTATCTGTACACATCAAAAAACCTTTCATTTACATGATAGTAACACTTAAAAGCCAGAGCAACATGAATGAAAGAAAAAGATCACGCTAAACATAAAGCTTAACAGAAAATCAGTCCAAATCAAAACATTTGACAGTTGGCTTTAATTATACCTACCAAGTCTCAATATTTAACCCAAGTCGTTAAACATAAACTTGTGTAGTTTACCAGCCGTATCGTGCAAACCGTAGATTTAACTAACAGATTTCGTGGTTCAAATGCAGTGTTCGTAGACAGTTAATGGTTCTCTGTAATAGCTACTGACTTCAGGGGTAGTGTTGGGGTGCATTCATAATATGGAAATCTGAGGTTTTTCATAGCCGATGTAAAAACATACTATTTAAATATACATTATAGTTACCGCATGTTTTCATGAAGACAAAGATGAAGACAAACATTTGATTCAGAAAGGCAAGATGGATAGACAGACACGAGTGATCCTATAAGGGTGCCAATTTTTTCATTCGGACACATGGAACCCTACAAACCTAAAAATTGACCTTTCCTTCCTTCAAGGAATATATTATCAATTGAATAATGATCTACTAAATCGAAATAACAAGATCTCAATAGATACCTACAACAAATATAATAATTATTTTCAGAATCAATTATCGGTATATCGATGTAAACAAGTAACATATACAAAATGTTCTTTCAAATCAATTACCTTTTACAAAAGTTTTATTATTAAATTACTACGCCTTGGGAATCCAGGAATACGTGACCAAACAGAAAGAAAGGTACGAATTGTAGTCGGGAAGAAGGGGAAGAAGGAAAAATACTGATAAGTAACTATGCCTGTCGGCTCAAAAGAACGGATCTGAGGACACAATCGTATCTACACTTTAGAAATTCCTTTTGTTAGAGAATAAATGAAATAAATATATTTAATAAATGCACAAATTATACCTTATCAAGAAATTATTTTTGAGTACGTACAGGCTTAAAAAAAAATTATGGCCTGCAATAAATGGTTTATTATTATTATTTTATTATTATTAAACATGTAAATAATATTCAGAAAATGCTTTAGGGATAATGAACCTTTTTCTAATAATGAGCTAGGTATGCCTTTGTTATCAAACTTTATTCTTAAGTTCTGTTAATTAACCAATAACCTGAAAGCAGAATCTCAAACAAAAGCTGTTAAAATTTAAACAACAGTATCATCTGAAGTTCTTTCATAAAATAGTGCGTTTAAGATTAAAGGAAGACCTCAAATATGAACAGAGACGTCAAATATTGAGAAATTGCTTATAGAGGGATAATAAACGTCTTTCTAATATGAATGAGCTAGATATGACTCAACAAAAGCTGTCAAAATGTAAACAATAGCATCATTTGAAGTTCATAATTCTCATAGAAATAGTGTATTTATTATTGAAAGGGAGACCTCGAATAAGAACTGAAACTGCGTCAAATATTTGAGGTCTCCCTTTTTGTATTTTTATATGCTTTGCTTTTTAGAATTTACGTTACGTTTTCGAAGATACGACTATCCTATTGAATTTGGGTTTAAATTTTGGCGACAAGTATAGTTAAAATATCACCCATAGATTAAGTCTTGACTAGGTTAACATTTTTAAATTAAAATCATTTAAACTTTTATTAAATTACATATATAAAACAACAACATTAATTACATAAATCATTTACGTTTATTGCACGCGTTCATTCCGAATCATCACCTTAGTCTAGTCTCATCATCTCAGTCGTCGCCTTATCCCAATTTATTTGGGGTCAGCGGAACATGTCTTTTTCTTCCATACTTCTCTATTAGTCGTCATCTCGGTCGTCAGCCCCTTTCTAGCCATATCATCTTTCACACAGTCCATCCATCGTTTCTTTGGTCGTATCCTACACTTAAATCGACATTCATATTCAAAACTTTTGTCACGACATTTTCCTCCACATCACATGCCTATACCACGACAACCGATTACCGCTCAACTTTTCAGTCACGGTGCCACTTTTAGACTTTATTCTAAGCCCACTGTTTATAAGTAGAAATACGGACCTAAGTTTGGGCAAAAAAAAAAACTTTGGAAACACATACAGGATTAGAGCGTGCGGTAGATTCGACTCGCACGACTATTCGAATTAATATTCATTAGACAAACCCTTACCCAAACACCCAGTATAGAAACTGCTTAGAAGTCTTCATCGACTGTTCAGTTTCTTGGGAAAAACGCGGGTGACGCATACCAAATTAGAATGTACAGAAGGCCGACCCCAACCCTAGTCTGCAAGGGCTAACACTAAACCGCGATTAGTTTTCAGAAAATGGCGGCGATGACATCACTGACCTACTACTTGCGTAGTTCCGTATAACAATGCGTTATGGACTATTAATTTGATGATTGAACATCAACATTGCTAATTAAAGGTCCGCTGTGGGTGTAGGTAGACTTGCTCATTCATGTTTCGTTTTAATTAATAAACTTTCGCCTACATAAACGTTATTTTGCGTTTTCAGTTATTTTAGTTCGGAATCGAAACGAAAGCAAAATTCCCTTACTAGTTAAATACTCAATATTCTTGAAGTTCAGGTTTATTTTGTACTACTATATGGTATTATAGTAGCTCTTCCTAGAAAATTGTGTAATTTAACCCATCAAGAACAGCATCATCATCTGGCTAGCCTTTTCCCAACTATGTTGGGGTCGGCTTCCAGTCTAACCGGATGCAGCTGAATACCAGTGTTTTATATGGAGCGACTGCCTGACCTCCACAATCCAGTTTTCGGGTAACATGATACCCCTTGGTAAGACTGACCCATCAAGAACATTCGTGTGAAAATCATGCCATGCCTCGTGACTTTTGTAACGTAAATATACCTTAGACTCTCAATTTAGCATATTGCTTTAAGGTTAATTAATGCCGCATACAGATTAGAGAAACGTAACATGAAATGTAACGTAAATGAGCCGTCCTTTATGTTTTGCAACATGTAATGTAACACGACAAATAGGGTACATTTCACCCAGCTTAACAGGTCTTGACAATCAAAACTTGGAGAATATTTTGGCAGGTACCTAAGTTAAATTTAATAAAACACCACGATATCCCACTCTGTCTCCTTCTTTGCCCCATTTAACGTCTACGAAAGCAACCACGAGATTATTTGAACCAAAACGACCCGAATTTTACGCTCGTAATTTAACCAACAGTCCGCATAACACAAACGTTTGGCCCCGGTCCACGGTTTTAAAAATTTTGCTTTGTGTTCACTGCCAAATTAGGCTACGCTTCATAATTCCACACTGTTGAGAGGTGTCGATCAATATGCAGCTCTCAAATCTGTTTGACAAAGCGTGTGTCCCGGGATTTATTTGAGTGGGGTTGGTTGAGTGGTATAATTATCTATTTTTTTTTCTAAAAATTTGGTATTTTCAGTATGAAGAAAATGTCTAGAGGAAAGTTTTGAATAGGAATGTCGATGGGTATAAGAGTAGGGAAAGACCAAAGAAACGATTGATGGACTGTGTGAAACATGATATTATTATGGCTAGAACAGAGGGGACTACCGAGATGACGGCTAATAGAGAAGTATGGAAGAAACGGACATGTTGCGCCGACCACAAATAAATTGGGCAGGAGAATGATGATGATGGTATTTCTAGTGTTTGGTGCTATAAAAAACTAATTGGTACCTAAATGGGAGTTATGGATGAGATTTTGTTCAAAATGTAAGGTATTTTTCGCACGATTTGAAAACTGGCATTTCTGTTATTCTTTATTTACAGAACTTTATATTCTATACAAGCATATTTTGCAAGAAAGTGCCCTCCAGGTGTTGGGGCCTGTATTTGTAACTTGTACACTTTTATGCAATCATAAACCTAGGCTGCCTCTATATTCCTTTTAATTCCTGCAAACAAAGTTTATACTCCGATACAAAGTAATTAGTTACCTTAACTACCAAAACATCAACAAACAGCATTAATTAAAACGTTATCTTCGTCAAACCCAAAGGTCAGTCGTGTCCAACATTTTAGCGATCGTAATGTCGATCTTCTTTTGTCTTTAGTAAAATTAATCATTGTTTCGAACAATCCCGGGATATTGAGTCCCGGATATTGAAGTTAACCGTTGTCGGAAGCAAGCTTCGACTGTTTAAGACAGTCGTTCCTCGAGATTGTGACTCTAAGATGAAGATTGCGACGAAGGTCTTTCGCTATCGACGTCAGACTTTACCTGCCAGTGACAATTAACCTTGCTTGTCTTCAGCAGTTATTACTTTAACGTGTGTTTCGTCTGTAAGCGTCCTTACTAATTGCGCAGACCGCAAACTAGGCGACACATTGTGACATGGTTCGGCAAAGTATTAACATTTGTATGGCGAAGCGTTCCGCGGCATGCCACAGCATCCCGCAGTATGTTCAAATTCCCTTGGACGGTATCAACGAAATGTGAGTGCCAAGAATATGAAAATAAGATTCAAAAACATTTCTGCTTACGAAAATCCTTTGCCGCGCCGTGTCGCCTGGTTTTTCTGAGTGGCTAATACTGCAGCGTGAACTAATCAGAACACGGAAGGTAAAAACGCTACCTACCATCGCATGTTACTATACCCGTGGGATAAAACAACCTATTCCTGGTAGGGGAGTATTTATTTCGGAAAGAAATGAATATTCATGCTAAACTAATATTTTAAATTGATGACCAAGCCCTTTGGTAGTACGTACCTATTTCTTTGAATGACGTCACTGGTAATTTCGTTTAATTACAATTTAACTTTGCCTATGTAAGTAATGACTTGTCATAAATGGTATTAGTAACTTCAGCCATGACCTCGTGACACCATGATGTGTTTCATGATAATTACTGTTAGTTATACAGTTGCAAATACTGCTTCTATTAAATTCGTCAAAATTCAAAGTCACTATCAAAGCATTAATGTTGATTTGACCATTTCGATGGCATGTTATTTGGGGTCGGAATAACATGAACTTTTAACTGACCATTTTTAAATCAAGTTGGTAAGTCTGTCAGTTCAATTTACTTTGAAACCCCATTATTATCCTTACCTCTTACGTTTTGGCACCGCGCCACATTTGTAATTTTAGCAATTCAGACATTCTGCGAAAAAGGTGTTCTGTAGATAGAGCGTTCGGAGAATTGCCTGTTCCCTTTAAATTAATAGTACGTTACAAACTGAATGAAATAGATGCTTCTTTTGCTGAATAAAACTAGTTCAGATAAGTTTACAAGACACGGAACCTTTCATTCGAATAATAGTTAGGAAAACTCAATCCGTTAAAGTTCCATTTTCGTCATTGCTCATTCCCTCTTAATTTTTTTTGGATAATTTTGACAAGTTACTGCCCGTAACTTCCGCGTGTATGCCAACTATACCATAAAACATAACTCATCATCTGCCTTTCCAAACTATGTAGGGGTCGGCTTCCAGTCAAACCGCATACCAGTTTTTTTGCATGGAGCGACTGCATAGCTGACCTCCCAGCTACTGGATAATACGATACCCCTTGGTACGACTAATTGTCAGACTTTCGGGTAGCGTAACAACGACGAATACGACATAACATGCTTTCTGAGGCAAGGAGGGGGGGCCTTGGTATGTAAAGATGGTCACCCACCCACATACCAACCGTTGCGCGCGTAGCTTTAACCTGAACGATGGAACCGTGCGGCTGTTATTACTTAGCCACAAGCCCCTCAAACATATCCTACAAAGTATACCTACCTATCTTAAAGTACTCGGTAATACTGTAGCTTTCTATCAGTGAAATATTATTTGTAATAGGATCTGTGTTTCCAGAGTTACCTCTTACAAACAAACAAACAAAAATACTTCTTTATAATATTAATTAAAATTTAAATTAGATAGTTTAGGTGAAGTCGTAGGTTTGAACCCAGACAGGCGCTTTACTTTTTGTAAATAATTTCATTACCGCTGCTCTCAAAATGGTGAAGGAAAACTTCGTGAGGAAATCAAAAATTCGAAGACATGTGACATCTACCAACCCTCACTGGGCCCATGTAGTAGATTATTGCCCACTCCCTCTCGAAGAGATCCCAGCAGTGGGAACATGATAGGCTGATTATGCATAAGCTATTGCTCAAATACATAGTAGACTAAACTACACTTAGTGCAAATAATGTTTGTTAAACACACTAAAATGCTCGTCAAAGTAGTTGGCAAACTTTTTATTGCTCCAGATGTTTGGCAATAACTACTCTGTAACAAATAGCCTCATAACTGATTACAATGTGTAGAATTAATGTAGTTATGATTAATTCCTACACCATAAAATAGGAAAGTTTTGTTGTTTTGTATCCACTTTCTTGCGTAGAATAACGTACCGAGTGTGCAACTTATAGTTCCGTATTTAAGAAATATTTTCAAAGTTCACTTGCAGTATACAAAGGTTAAGTAATTAGTATTTCTGTAATGCTTTAGTGATTGGACTGGGACTCAAAATCAATACCATGCATTTTTAAATCAAACAAATAAAACCGGTTGTCGACATTATTCGAAGAACTGTTAACGCGTTATAAATTTCGGATTCAGTTTCTTGCACTAAAAACATTGTTTTTAGCAGTGTGTTCCACGTAGTTTCGTATGCTGATATTTTTATATCCATATTATTACTTAACACACATAATCGGCCTGTAATGTTCCCACTGCTGGGACACAGGCCTCCTCTTTTCGAGAGTTAGTGGAGTGTAATCCACCACGCGAGCCCATTTAGTAGATGTCTCAATCATGTCAGGTAGGCTTAGTTCGGCCGCCTATGCCGTTAAAAAAATTAGACAGATAACTGACGTAGATACAGCCAGAATTGTTTATTTTAGTTATTTTTATAGTCTTCTATCTTATGGGATTCTTCTCTGGGGAGCCTGTGCGGACATTAATGCTATCTTTGTTTTATGAAAAGGGCTGTTCGAGCCATTTACAACCTAGGTCCAAACGATTCCCTTCGAGAAAAATTAAAAGAAATAGATATTCTGACTCTAGCTTCACAATATATAGTTGAAAACCTATTGTATGTACACAAAAACATATCAAAGTTTAAGAAAATTTCCGATATTCATAGTTTAAATACCAGGAATAAACACAATCTTGCTGTACATCGCACTCGTCTCCACAGAGTAGGCAACTCGTTCATGGGTCAATGTTTACGCTTTTATAACAAACTTCCCATTGACATTCGAAACTTACCCATTAAACGATTTAAAAGCTGTGTTAAAACCAAACTTTGTAAAAAAGGGTACTATACAATTTCAGATTATTTAGAAGACAAAAATGCATGGGATTGAGCTGCTCGCTCTGCTAAGCATTATGACATTTTGAATATTATGGAAAACCATAAAAATATACCTACCAGTTTTATATACAAATTGACATTATTGAATATTATATACAAAATGACATGATATGATATTTACAGAATAAACAATTTCATTTCATTTCATTTCATGTCGTCAATATTTGGTTCTTGGACCTCGCGAAGTTTTTCGTCACCGGTGAAGAAAAACTTCGCGAGGTCCAAGAACCAAATATTGACGACATGAAATGAAATGAAATGAATGAGAGCAGTGGTGATGAAATTATTTAAACAAAGTATAAAGCGCCTCTCTGCGTTCGACCCATGACCTACAAATCGTAAGGTGGGGGTGCCATTACCACTGGTCCACCACTGCTCTCCATATTATTGTTAGCGTGAAAATATTTGTTGACAACCCTAACGAAATGATCGATGTAACGCAAGCCATACATAAAATAAAGATTGGATAAAAAAGGACAAAAGGCTGATGTAGCTTTTTGTTTATCTTTTTTTCCTGAAAAAAGGTCACACCTGAATATTATTTTTATGTGAATTGAATCGTATGATATGTCATTTGTCGAAGAGTGAAGGATTTTTGTGACGTTGACTGAGCATTTTCATTATAAATATGCGATTTTTTGGTTAATATCAGCACTCTGGAGCAATATTTCAGTAATACTTTCAGCTTTGAGTAATGATGAATGATATTTATGGACGGTACCGTTGAATAATATTGTTTAAATAAATACGAGATTTAAGGAAAATATCAATAACATTTCACACAAGATGACAGGACCTATTGACGTAAAAAGAAAAGAAAAAAGATCTTTTTTGGCGGTAACTCTATAGAAATTGCAAAGTAGCAAATAGTAAATAGGTACTGAAAATCGTGGTATCTCGACTAAAGTAAAACCGATTCTTTTACTTTAAAAAAAAAAAGAACTGACAATTCTTTCATCCATTTTCGCACCGGAAAAGACTCGACTGTCATATTTACGTTACGAAATGTATACTACCCGATTTGTGTGACCCCTGAGATGTCCGAAAATGTTCTTCAATTTTATACGAACATTCCAATTTCCTGCGTCAGATTTTTTTTTATTTATCAACTTTATTGAAGACATTTTGTAGGCCGTTTATTGTGCCAGAGATTTATATGTTCGAGAATGTTCCTGAAAAGGACACTATGTGGAATTGAGTCAACTATTTCGTATTCTTTGATACTGTTTCTGAAGAAATTAAATAGAAATAAATATGATAGGTTGTTTCTATAGAAAACTGTCTTTACGTGTAGGCACTATCTTTTTACTTACACCTACCACGATTTATGACAATAAATTCTAAATTGGGAAGCTAATAGTTATTTATGCAACTGTTATATAATAAGGGGTATTAAAATACGAATGTGGGTTTATCACACGAGGCGAAATGAGTGTTTTAATACCAAATTATTTACAGTTGCATACAATACTTTATCTACACCCATGTTATGAATCTTCTATAAAAGGTTCCTTACAATACTAATATCGAACAATAATGGGGGGCACGACGCACGTGAATTCGAATTTTTAGAATTCGAATAAACTACAAGTTTTTTTTTTAAATGAATGTGCTTTGTTAGCGAATCACCTGCATGACAGCGTTCTTTTTTTTGATTGAGTTGCATTATGAAATTTAATACAATATTATAACACCCGTTTGGATGATATAATGGTTACTATGACACTGGTTGTTTTAAGGTTGGCAATAAGCTAACTTTTTCAGAAACTTTTGTATAGGATTTATAGCATGGGTGTAGGTTAATATTATTATTCGATCGGAACCTTTTAAAATGTTCACCGGGCGTTGAGTGTCATTGCGCTGAAATCAGATTCTCAAGCTCATAACGACGGAACATCGCCAATCAGGACAAGTACCCACCAAGCCGTACTGTATACTCATAGCTATTTAGACGAGTTCCTATAAAAGCGTGTAGATGTTGTCTAGACTGGGGCTCTAAAAAGGGATTTTTAGAAAAATTGCGGTCATTTTTTGAATCTCGGAATTATGAGTGCCTATCGCTTTTGATTTCGCAGAGCGAAAAATTGGGCGAAGATTATTTCGGGCTAGTACAGATTTTAAACGGCTGCTTTGAGGTGTGGTTTTATTTGGCATTTTCTATATTCTTTGCAACGTTGAGCTTAGTAGGTACTCAAGAATAAAAGTCAGGAAACTAGAAAGGAGTGGCCTGTTCATTCCCATTGGGTTTGGAATACAAACGTATTTTCCAACAGCGCCTTTCACACGCTATCTTTATAGCTCCACTTTTAAGCCTATCTCCACCATCCTTGCGCACAAGGTGGAATTTACCCGCCTGCTAGCAATAGCCCCGTCGATTACTTGTTATATATTAGCTATGTTCACACGTGCGTCGAGTCGAGTGCCTACCGCGGGAAATAACTGAGACGCGCAAGGAAATTACTTAGAGAAACACAATCGATATTCGAATTCAACATCCATTGCTGCATTTGTTTTGTATATTTGAAATAAGAATGATGAGAAATAATGCAGTATATGCAAAATTCTAAATGAAGCCCTCTATAATAAGGTGGAGTTTTGTTGTAAGAGGCCGTGTGAAAATTGCTGCAAATGACATTAGGAGTTTAGTTAATCGCGTGCTGCAATTCGCAAGAGATTAAAATTAGATTATCGTTTGCAGTAAAAGCGTGTGTGCTTATGCAGATTTTATTTGCTATTAAAATACTCAGTGTTTAACGTTTGTTCAAGTCTTTACCGGTCGTCTGGCTTTTTCAGAGAGATATTCAGGAGGTTTCGTTCAACATAGTAGTAACTTCTGATCAAATCGCCGGTTTACGGCGTTGAAAAATAGTTTTTGGATAAGCTTTCTATTTGTATGAACCGAGTTAAAGACTTGCCACTGTTGGTACGTATTTTGACATACAATATCTGGAGGCTTATTATTAGAGCAGTAGACATTAAAGTCTAGTCATTATAATAATGACGAAAAACCAGCGGCAATGATACATAATTATTTATATAAAAAATTACACATTTTCACGACAGGAGCCGTAAACTAAAGCACTAAACCAAGACTATACCTGTGAAAAAATCTTGTAATAGTTTCGAATTTTCAGATTGTCGTCTGTCACATGATGCCTGTCAGTTTTATTAAATAGGCCCCCGGCATGGAATTGTATGTATTATATTTGGCCCAAGTTTCAAACGCTACATGAACAAATATAACGTTGCCTAGCAACACAGGTGGTATTGTCTATTGAAACAGATTACGTTATCAACACTTGTGAAGGCATGTCACAACACACAATAGAAACTATCAATACTTGTTGTATACGAATTACTACGGCGTGTTCACGTATAGTTTTAGTACTATCTAATCTATATATTTGGTGGAGTTGCGTTCGTGCCTCGGATCGCGTAAAAGTTTTTCTAGGAAGGAAATTTTGGAAAATGGAAAGTTCTGAAGGATGAAAAGTACGTACAACTCGATGTTTTACTATTATTTATTTTTGATACAGGTATCGTGGATATCCGTAGACAGATGGGTGATATTATTATGTTTCTGGTATGTAGTCCAAAAGAGTAACACTGATACAATGTATATAATAAAAAATCGACTCCAAATAAAAATGCGAAACTTGTTTTTATTTACATTGAAGAGAATTTTCAACATGACTATATCGAAGCTTCATAATGTTATTGAGTTCAGACATACGACAAATATTGAACACACTCACAAAATATATTATTAGATAACATAGAAAAGGATACATCAAAAAACTATAACAATTTTTTACACGGCCTGGAATAAAGCATTTTTCTACCCTTGAAGGTGGCATACATGTTTATCGTCAACAGTTTTTATTTATACTTTCATTTATGACGTGAAAACGCACATACATCTGGGTACCTAAATATTTTTATTGCTCGCTGCATGCTACGCAATTTATCACTACTTAATATGAGGTTGACACGCAGTATGGTTTATTATACTAAGTTATAGGCATTTGTTTGTTTATGTTTGTTTATACCCCGGAGACGAGAAGTTGTTGACACCGTCTATCATGCATGGATCTGTGTTAGTACACCTGACAGTTCGAAAAAAGTTCGAAAACATATAATTGAAATCGAAAATAGAGTTTGGAATGGGCAGGTAAAACTGCTGTCAAAATCTTTTCAAACAACTTTATCAAAACATTTGGAAACAATACATTTGTACCGTTAGTATGGTGGCTAGCCGTCACTTTCGTAAACCACTTGCTTCAGTATCAAGTAACTTATTGCCAAATAAGATCGTTTATTATAGGAAGGACTTACTTTGAGAACAATTGGCTTGACTGAAAATCGATCGACTTTAAGATCTCAGATTTAAAGCCGATCGATTTTCTAAAAACCTAAAAACATGAGCAGAAATAACAAGCGGCTGAAAACATCTTTACGTTTCCAAACGAAAGAAAACCGACGAAAACTCAAACAAATAGAATTATTCCAAAAATAAATCCTATTTTTAAATCACGAGAGTGAATAACCCGTAACCCTTTTTATTTCTAGAACAATTTGATCGCCCTTCATTACGCTCTCGATAAAAAGAGTTGAACATTTTGAACCGTGATTTATAACATATTGACATTTCTGTAAACAAGGCCTTTTGTTTGAGTTTTTTTTTGCTAACAACGACAGGCAAGCTCGCGGGACCTTAGGTCAAGGACGGTCAGGTTTTAAAAGGTTTTTAGGTGTTTTCCAATTTCTAATATGTGTTTGCGTTGTATGTAGCTCACGCTCGTAACCTACAGTCGTCACAAAAATAACTATTTCTGTTTCTCACAAATATAAGTTACGAGCGAAGCCGAAATCGGCATGGGATAATATTATTCTCCTTGATTCATTCAATACTTACACATTTAACAAAAATAATAAAAAATATAAAATTATAATGAATAGCTAGGAGGTTTCTCTCTCTGGCTGGTAGCTTGGACCCTGTTGCAAATACCGGTGGGCTACTATTTTTATATATTTTTTTGTTTTATATTTCCTTTATTTCATGAATTACATAATTATAAATTATATTCGCCGCAGTCCGGTATAAATAAACTCTAACTTTATTTCCAACAAACGTGTTTATCAGTTGTTTAGCCTAAACACCTTTTAAACATGATGTTTCTCTAAGGAGTTTGACATTAAACATGCGTTGAACAAGTGTCTAAGTGTTTGTGGTAAGGCCTTTCAGCTTTATTATTAGTTTAAAGATACGCACCTATTTGTCCATTCCATCCCGAACAGAATCGTTTGCACTTTGCTTATAAATCCTCAACACTTCCTACATATATACGGTACGTATACAAAACGCTTTCAACTACATACATCACAAACACAAACATGAGATATACGTACAGTCACGGACTTTAATTGATGAGCCACCTTCAAACTTTTCAATTTTGCAGTTTCATACATTCACGAGATTACACGATTAAATACGAACTCAAATCGCAAGCTCGTAAACAAGATGACAAATAAATTACTTTTATTCGGAAATATCCATAGAGGTTGACTAATAACTTCTCAATGAAAAAAATAAATACAATGTTGCATTAAGTTTATCCAATCTATTTGATACCGACCTCCTTTGAATCATAGCTCATTAACTCGATAATTATGAAAACATAACTGAAGACAGTGACAGTTAAAATATCAAGATGACAAATAAATTACTTTTAATCGGAAATAGTCTTATCCATAGAGGTTGACTAATAAGTTCTTAATGATAAAAATAAATACAATGTTGCATTAAGTTTATCCAATCTATTTGATACTGACCTCCTTTGAATCATAGCTCATTAACTCAATAATTCTGAAAAGTTTTCAGAATTATTGAAAAGTTTTCAGAATTATTGAGTTAATGAGCTATGATTCAAAGGAGGTCAGTATCAAATAGATTGGATAAACTTAATGCAACATTGTATTTATTTTTATCATTAAGAACTTATTAGTCAACCTCTATGGATAAGACTATTTCCGATTAAAAGTAATTTATTTGTCATCTTGATATTTTTTTGAATCATAGCTCATTAACTCAATAATTCTGAAAAGTTTTCAGAATTATTGAGTTAATGAGCTATGATTCAAAGGAGGTCAGTATCAAATAGATTGGATAAACTTAATGCAAAGTGAAAGTTGAAATATCGATGTCAGAGAATTTCTCCGTACGCTAACGTTACTATCGCAACAGTAACCTAGCAACAATTGTTTATCGTTGCTAGGTTACTGTTGCTAGACCTGCAATTGGGTGACTTTGAGTAGTCACTCTGCTGTCAAGTTTGTAGTTCTGGCTCTCAGGTTAACCAATCGGTAAAGATATGAAATATAATTTTCTTCTTCTAATACGAGGACATATGACTTTGCATGTCGGGAACCGAATAAACCCGATTTGCATTACACGACTAAAATACGAACAGTGCCAGGTGGCTCGTCAATTAAAGTCCGTGACTGTACATACAACATGTTTAACTCACGACACTCCGCACATGGTCGTTCTCATGACCAATCTTCGGGAGAAATACTGTATTTTTTTCTTTCCAAGTTAATATTTATCAGTAACATCAAATGTATTTTTGGGAGTAGTATGTGTGTGTTCGTACATAAACTGATATATTTTGTATGATGTTTTTTGTAAGAAAGTAAATAACAGAGCCAGAGGACGACTCAGAGAACGTTGCTTGTGTAGAGAGGTGAAATAAAACATATTGTCAGTATAATAAATAAGATTGAACTAAATATTTTACTTAGGTAATGCAGACCTATGATGTTGGCACTACTTTGCCGAAGTGCTAGTAGGTTTTTGAGTCAGTACAACCAGCGTTTTTAACTATTTGTTTAAATTCTTTTACTCATTTCCCATTTGATATGCGGTAGTGGCGCCCTCATTTTTTCCAAACTCTTTTTTGCCAAGCTGTACCTAATGTGTAAATAATGTTAAGGAAATAAAAGACCATTTATTTATTTATTATTTATAGCTACATACCTTAATATAAAGTGGAAGAATCTAAGTATAACTGGAAGGAGTGAAGTGAGGCCTTTGCCATCCAGTTCACACAATCAGCTGATAAAAAAAAAACTACATACCTCATAGAATAGCAAAATAGGCTCTATGTTTCTAAATGCCTAGTTCTATAACTTATACAATAATTATGTATATTTTGAATTGATTGTTTATTTTGATATTTTTTTTATTGGAATTGATTGGAAGTAGCACTATGTGTGTGTACAGCAAAAAAAATATCTTGCACAAGTTTTTGACATACTCTTGAATCGTTTTACTATCGGTTCCTTTCTACGATTTCTTCCTAATATTTGTTTTCATAAACGGTGCTTGACCACCTCTGTGGTCTAGCGGTAAGACCACCTGTCTCAGAACTAGAGATCCCCGGGTTCGATTCCCAGCGGGGGCAAAATTTTCTGCTCGGTTTAGTTGGTGTTAGGGCTTGTTCTAAGTCCACCTGGCTAGCTACTACCATCTTAACTGAGTCTATCAACATAAGAGCAATGTTAAAAGAATTTTTTTGTGGAGGTACGACAGCCAGTTCCTCTGTGGTTAAGGATACCGGGTGAAGCTCGCTTCCACCTTCGGCTTGGTCATCACTTACCATCAGGTGATATGAACGCAAAGAGCTTGCCTGTTGAGGTAAAAAAATAACTATAGCACCCAAAAAACATTTGGGTCTTTCCCTTTTTTAAAACCTTTTTTCTTTTCTACATAAAAAGGTGTTATCAAACAGAAACAGCAATTACTATAGTTTTAACTACAGCCTACTAATTGCCATAATTTGGTAGCAAAACAATTATTTTGTTAGCACTTACGCTAGTCATGTAATTACTTAACTGTGCCCTCTAACCGGGCATCGATGGAGCTAATTGTGCCCACAATACACACGGGAAGAGCAAACAGACTACATTATACAGCGATATTTTTTGTAGAAAACTCACTTTGCTAAGGCATTATTTTTTTACTTTAAACAAAAACTCATAGCACTCTTTAGAAAATGGTTTAGTGTGTTAGAGAGGAACTTTACTATCTACAAACAATTGTCTATTAAAACTAACGAAACAGCAACTTTCAGGCGATCACCAGGGGGCCTAAAACGACCACGTTAGCCATTCCTCTAAAAGCAATTCATTTCCCGAATTTCCAGCTGTTATTAGCAATTCCTTTCATTTGAAACAAAAGCAATTCATGATTTGTGGACCATTTTATTTATTTATTTATTTAATATTAGGCTCTTCAACAATGAGTACACTATTACTTTACAATTTGTACGTTGCAAACTTAAGTCAAGCGCCTCATTAATTAAAGAAAAGCACAACATGCACTACATTATGCGCAGATAATAACACAATAAAGAATTAAAATCAAGTAATACATAGTTTAGACAAAACTAAAGAAATAAATTATTAAAAACTAAAATGATTACAATAGATTAATTACAATAAATTATAGATTAAATTAAATTATGTAAATTAGATTGAATTGTATAATTAATTACTATGATTAAGTTATTTAATTTTAGACTAGAGATACCCATTAAATGGCAAGCGCGGCTTTTTTTAGAGTAGGTATTGATGAGTAAAAGAGGTCATTTTACGAATCTCCATAGAAAACTGTCAAACAAATGAACTATTTCTTAATATGAATCGCACGCCGATCATAATATATTATGAATTGTCAGCTTGTGGCATTTTACGATGATTCTTAATATTTTCCTAATATGATTCTGTCAAAGTGACTGTTTTAAGCCCCCAGAATATTATTTATTAACAATAATAAAGTCAATAACTAATTATATTTCTGAGCAATTAAATGACTATTTTTGATTAGGTATAGCATGTGTTAAGTAAAGTAAGCATATTAGTTATTTATGCAACTGTTATATAATAAAGGGTATTAAAACACGAACGTGGGTTTATTATTTAGGTTTATGATAATAGTATCACATGAGTGTTTTAATACCTAAATATATATAGTTGCATACAAGATTTTATCCACACCCATGATATGAATCTTCTATAAAATTTTCTTTGCAATACCAATATCGAACAAAAATGGCGCGGTACGACGTGAATTCGAATTTTTCGAATTCGAATGTGTTTTGTTTTTAAATTACGGTGCTTTCTTAGTGAAACGCTCGTGAATGACAATGTTATTTTTTTTTAATGAGTTGCATTATGAAATTCAGTACAACATTATAACACCCGTTTGGATGATATTATGGTTACTATGACACTGGATATTTTAATTTTGGCTATAAGCTAACTGTTTCAGAAACTTTTATAGAGGATTTATAGCATGGGTGTACATAAAAAAATGAAGTGAACCACAAAAATCGTTAATGACGTAGTTCCTATATAATAAAACCTACTTCAACACCAAATATAACTACAATTCCACTTCCATAGCGTATGATCTGAATTATCAGAAGCTCTACAAAGGCTGGGAACAAAGGCAGACAGAGCCATTGTCGCAGACCGATGGAACATTTTAATGATGCCACTACGGGCGGGTGAATTGTGCACGGATAATGTGGGGGGTACATCTCAAATGCATGGTTTTATCTGAATGTGATTTTAACAATTATAATAGTGGAATTATAGTATTGAAATAGTAGATTGCGAGGGCACTTAATTAACACGGGTGCATCAATTACTCACTTTAGCAAGGTGCGTAATCTACTTTTTTTTTTTTCAACTACCAATGTACTCAACTGCAAAACAGTGCAACAATGAAATTTCATACAACTTTACTGCACTGTTTTAGTTCTAAGCAAAAAATACGTCCTTTGGGATCGGTTTTGTAACTACATAGTAATGTTATCATTAGTCACTACAAAACCGATCCCAAAGGACGACTTGACCTGACTTGAAATGACTTGAGTTGAGTTGAGTACATTGGTAGTTGAAAGAAAAGTAGATTACGCACCTTGCTAAAGTGAGTAATTGATGCACTCGTGTTAATTTACTGCCCTCGCATACGCTCGGGCACCAATATAACCCTCGTGCATCAATAACTCACTTTGCGCTCGATGCAGCAATCTACTATTAAGTACTAGCTGACCCGACATACGTTGTCATGTTCGTACAAAAATCTCATAGAAAAAAGGACGTTCAGTTCTTCCAGAATTTGTAATTTTTTTGGGAAACTTTAGTTTTTTATTTCCATTAAACCCAGGTTTTCTTTAGGATCTAAATTCTAAGAAAGCGTCTCCCATTTTCGTCTGGCTTACTAGAAAAGGTCAAATGAAAAAACAATTAACTTCAAGTCGCTTATTCTTCAGATATTCACAAAAAAATGGGAACTTAACGTGAACTTATAGCTTGATTGCCTAATCCTTGTTTTAAGCAAGTCTTCCTTGCACATTACTCGTTTCATCTTCAACCCTAGCTTTTCCATCCCCTCCAATAAGCTTAATAATGCTTGTTAGTTGAACGGTCCCCCGGTTTTGAATGATCTCTTGAACGCCCGTGAACGAGCTCGTTATAGTCCCTTTATTATGTGGATGTATCGATGCTAGAACCTTCTGTATTACTTATTACATGCACCATTAATACATAGGGAAGAGCTTGTGGCTAAGTAATAACAGCCGCTCGGGTCGATCCATCAGGTTAAGCTACGCTTGCCGGGGTTGGTCCGTGGATGGGTGACCATTTTCACATATCGAGACTCCTCCGTGCCTCGGAAAGCACGTTAAGCCGTTGGTCCCGGCTGTCATTTGTGGATCTTTGACAGTCGTTACGAGTCGTCAGAAGCACGAAAGTCTGACAACCAGTCTAACCAAGGGGTATCGTATTACCCAGTTAGTGGGTAGTGGAGGTCAGATAGGCAGTCGCT
Organism: Lithophane semibrunnea; assembly: GCA_947363905.1. Lineage (NCBI taxonomy): Eukaryota > Metazoa > Arthropoda > Insecta > Lepidoptera > Noctuidae > Lithophane > Lithophane semibrunnea. Next base: position 15,961,448 of record OX376189.1, on the reverse strand, counting down.
CCATGTAAAATACTGGTATTCAGCTGCATCCGGTTAGACTGGAAGCCGACCCCAACATAGTTGGGAAAACGCTAGGCAGATTGATTGATTAATACATAGTCATGTAATGGTACAAGAAGGATAATTTGATTTATTAAGAGTTGATGGTCTCTGTTAGACACATTTTAGTAGGATTATCTACTGCATGTAGCCAATGACTATTACATAATTATGAAGTAAAATTCAGTGCTGTCATAATTAATCAAATCAAATCAAATATTTTATTGGATACAATAGAGAGAGAGAGAGAGTTTCCGCAAAGTCACGTCTGAATCAATTAACTATATTTTATTGGAACAAATAAAATGGTTCACACACTTTTTTTAGTGTTCGTTACTAGCTACATTCGTTTTATGATATTTTATAATGTGTAGCAGCCATTGGCGCCCACCTCAGAGAGATGAGACGTCGGCGGCTATAATGTCTTGTAAAAATACATTATGTTATTAAAAATCTCTTTCATAAATTCCGCTGTAGGTACAGCAACTACGGAATTCCCTTTTCCAACATACCCAACTAAAGTCTCACAACCCAAAACCATAGCAACCGTATCCCAAAATGCACTAATATTATGTGTCTGGACAAAATCTACATACTGCATTGTGCAAGGTAATGGAACGCTTTCCACCGTAGGTACGACTTCCACTGTCTGGTTACTATAAGCCAAAGTCCAACAGTATTACTGAATAGTTGTCCGATACCTTTTGTGTGCGACTGTGTAGAATGTTGAATGTCATCCCTTTGGAAAAGTAGGTACAGTTGGCAAAATAGTTAGTTATGCAGGCAGATTTTTTAAGTCTTAGTTAGCACTTTTAGCGTAACGTTTAGGTACTGATCCAGGTCGAAGGCCCAAAAATATGTCCGATTTTCATCACGTACACTTATTTTACTGATTGATAACCTTAATTAAGGTTCACTAGGAATTAGATGCGTGTAGTTTGAACAATGCTGATTACAAATACCTACCTAAGCCCCTGAAACTACATAAGCTAAACATGTTTGCGCTACGAATGAGCATACCGCCACTTAAACTTTTGCCACCAAACTTACGATGGTGGTAACTTTTATGGTTTAGTTGATTAACGTCAAACAGTGTCAGTGTCGAGAGGGGCTCGTGGCTAAATGACAACAACCGCACGGGTGGATCGAAGGTTAAGCTACACTTGCCGCGATCAATTCGTGGATGGGTGACCATCCAGTACATATCGAGACCCCTCCGTGCCTCGGAAAGCACGTTAAGCCTGACAACGACTCCAAACAAGGGATATCGTGTTACTCAGTTACTGGGTTGTTGAGGTCAGATAGGTAGTTACTCCATATAAAATACTAGTATTCAGATGAATCCGGTCAGACTGGAAGTGTACCCTAACAAAGTTTGAGTTTCGGTGTCAATGCCAGTCAAGTGATGTCAAAGTTTATACTCCTAGACACGACTGACGTAGTCAGTAGGTTAAAACTAATTAAAGCTACCCTGCACACTTATCTATTTTGTCGTCAGTACTTTGAAAGTTAGTTCTTAGTGACGTTTGTAACGACTGACGTCGACGTTAGTGTCGGACGTCATGAAGTAAGATTAATTGTCCGGTTGTCGGCTCTAGTGCGCGCCTAGTGTTGACTGAGCTGGAAACTTGGGCTTCTTTTGTATGGCGTTGACTGTAACACAAGTTCATATAGTGAATAACTCTGAAGGGCTGGTGCGGTTATGGAACTATAGATTCATTGGTGTACCTATATTCTTGTGTATCGTATACTGTTGAGACCCTCTTCTCAACATCGCCGCGCGCTGGCGGCAGTGAACGAGGGATGCGGGGACAGCGGCGAGTCAGCCGGCCTCACGGCCGATCGCGAGCCCCGTCGAAACCGGTCAGCTGTTGCACGCCTCCACGCACGGCTGCGCTTGCGCGTTTTATTGTTCATAATTATTATTTGTTCTCTCAACTTCCTTTAACCGTTGTATTTCCATTACATCATTATACATATTATACAGTCCACTCATTTTAATTCTTCTCCTGAGACCTATCGTCGCGATCATATACCTACTCGTATCAATTCTGTGAATAGACAAATAGTTTTTCTACCAATATTTAAACGAAGCGAACGGAAAATGTAGATACGGATCGTAGCGTTCCGTAGTTTTCCGCCTACTCGGTAGTAGGCGGAAACTACGGAACGCTAGGAAAAAACACATAACATAACATAAAATTACGCTTTGTTGTCCCGAAGGGTTAGGCAGAGGTGTACCGTACACTCATATTTCGCCAGTTATGTTTAAGTCCCATGTAATAGGGGGCGAGCCTATTGCCATCAACCGGGTACATTCCAGACTCCGGGCTGCCACTAAGAAATTCCAGATGGAAAAACACAATAGCACTTTGCCCGACCGGGGATCGAACCCAGGACCTCATACTTTAGGTTTAAGTAGCAGGACAGGATTTAATTTAACTTTCGTCTATGATCCGGGAAGAAATTCAAGAAGCGATCGAAGCAATGAGCAATATTAAAATATCATAATTAATTAGCTGCCTAATTTCTGAAACACGAAACATCGTTAATTTTAATTAATTAATAATGTTAATAAAGAATCCCGAAACTTTAGAAAAATAATTTTCATATCGCTAAAAGTATCTAAAAATTGGGTATCGTTCCCAGAGAGTTTTAATATTCTTATGAAACTTGAGTAAATTACTTACTTACTAAACCAATATTTATTTTACGAAACTTTTACGAAGTTTGGAGTCAAGGTTACGTATGAATATGATAAATATTCCAGTCTTGGCTGAACACTGTACCAAAACTGTATGATTTAAAATCGGAAAATTGGCGGCTGCTCTGTCAAAATTGTAATAGTAGGTAAATGTTATCTTCTAACTCTTCTGTGATTGGTTTAACGAAATTCAAACAACCAATAATAAATGTTGACATAATTATTAATATTATAATATAAATGGGATAATTATTTTATGTGCGGGGCAGGGATAGTAAGATTTTCCTTCTGCTAATCCTGCCCGACGAAACTGAATAGGCGATTAATACTCGAATGTTCTTTATCAAAATGTCTTCAGTTAAAAAGGATAATCCACTTGTGAATCTGAGAAAACTTGACCCGACACAGCCCCAGTACTAACAGTTTGTGCATTTCACCCGATCCGAATTCGATTTGTTACCGAGTTTTCTCAGACCGTCCCGTCCGATCTCGAAGCATTCTTCACGGATTGAAATTCAGAGCAGTATTCAAGCGAAGATATAAATTGTTATAAGCTAGTACGGCAAATAAACTTGTTAGGTGGTGACTAGGTATAGGTATGAGGAACATGATACGTTTAGCATAATCAGCTTATTAAGTTTCCACTTAATAAGCTGATTATGCTAGAGACAGACTGAGATAGAGGCCTCGTCTCTGAGAGAAGAGGTGGAACGTAATCCACCATGCGGGCCCAGTGCAGGGTGGTGGATATCACATGTCTTTGAATGTTTTTGGTTCTAGGACAAGCCAGTTTCCTCACAATGCTTTCCTTCACCGTTTCAAATCGTTTGTTCGTTTTCGATGCGTTTACAACCAACTTACTCGTGTGTTAACACAGCTTTTAATTCCCAGAAATACCTCTTTATTCGATTTTCTTGCTAACACGTTTATTTGCCAAATCGAATATTTTATTAAAATCGATTACTGCCAACCCCAGTCGTGGGAACCGTTAACAATTGTACAAGTTTCTGTATTGAATTCTGAGTAATTTCAGTTCTAGTTTTCAGAACGAATGTTGTTACAGTTGAACTAATAGGAGTTCAATAATAGAAGTTAGTGGTTTTGTGTTGATGACAGTAACAATTGCTAGGCATTCATACTTAATGTACCCTTTTGGTGTTGAACTAATAATGATAGCTTTTGTTCTTTGCATCCAATAAAATAGCGGTCAAGATACATAAATGAACATCTAGTTCATACTGGGCCTTCACATGTTTCTGATTGGCCAATTTTGACCACAATAAGAGCCAGTTCTTCTGTATCTCATGCCACAGGATTTGATCTTTTAATTTCAAGTTCAGTACCTAAAGGATAAAAAATCACATGATAATTGTGCGGAATGTCTCCTTTACGGGGCTTTTCTCAACCTTATTGAAAGTTTTCGGACTCGACATACCTGCAGCATTTTTATTAAATAAGTTTAATAAAGACCTAAATGTGAAGTTTCAGCCAATAATATGTTATTATGGGGCATGCGCTAAGGTAGCCCACCAAATTCAAATTTTCTTAAGTTTAATAAAGACCTAAATGTGAAGTTTCAGCCAATAATATGTTATTATGGGGCATGCGCTAAGGTAGCCCACCAAATTCAAATTTTCTTACGTTTTTTTTCAATTTGCAGGTTGTATCTTGATTAAAATAATTTATTTATTAAAACTTTATGCACAAGAAAAAAGATACTGTACAAAGGCGGACTTAAAGCCTGAGGCCTTTTCTACCAAAAAAAATGATTCGCGACCATAACAAAATATGTGGCTTTACAGAATTATAATCATTAGATTCATCGAAAAAATTAAGAATCATCTCCATAAGTTTCCTTTAATCTGAGTGAGAGAGAGAGAGTTTCCTTCACCGGTAGGTACCTACCAGTGAAGGAAACTCTAAAGGATGTTCTAGTTCTCGTAAAGAGGTGCGCACATTAGTAAAACAGTTAGCCGAATTTACTGCAATGTTTTGGAAGTCAAATCAGAGAAATATGCCAATTTCCATGTGATCTTCGCACTCATTAGCAAAGCAAATTTAAGTTGCAAGAATATCAAACCAACTTCTTCCTAATGATACGAATCTTCGCATCCAATTTATAACCAAATTCAACCTCTACGTACCGCAGAAGTTAACGAAAATTGTGTGAAAATTAAAGGAAATTCAAACATGAGTAGGTGTCTTCCTATTTATGCCTTAAGAGCTATTGTTGTCTGAAATTCTGATAGAAGTTAAACATAATAGAACAGTTTAACATGATCGTTCTTTGTGTGTAAGTTTGTCAAAGTTTTCTTGACAAAAATAGGCTTCTTGGCTTTTGAGATGTTACAAGAATATTTGGTAGTTAACTGGAGTTTATTTACAGAAAAATAAGATGTGAAATGCAGATAATCTAACAGCCGAGTCTATTTTCCCACCTTGGTAGCAAAGATTTGACGTAATCTGCGCTCTTCAAAGTATGTCATGAAGATACAGAGAAATTATTAGTTATACTTAAATAAAAATTGGTTTTGTACTTATTATATTTAGCTAAGTTAGATTTTAGCAAGTTGGCTTTATTGTACTTATAACACCTTTTTACATACCTATTAGATGACTAGATTTTTATAAATGTGATTATTTAGAAATATTATGCCTTGCTTCGCCTGAAACACAGGGTAACCTAGTTCAGGCACATAAAACAATAGATTTTTTCGTAGATTTAAGCAAAATATTTAGTGTTTGACGTTTTTACCTGAATAAACTTTTATTTATTTATTTTAATTATTAAGGACGACGATGGTCAGATTCCTGTAAATTGAAATGTCGGTATGTAATTTTGGATAGGTTTTCGAACATTTTCATGTTTAAACACTACAGACAGTGGTTTATTCCAATAACCGAGCCCTCCTAATTTCTATAGGATGACGTCATCACACACAATGCATTGCGTCCCGCATAGAAATTCTATTGGAAAGCCTACAATAGGCATATCTAGATACGTCTCTATATAGCTTCGTTAGTTATATTGACTTGCTTTGAAGACTGGACTATAGATAGAGCAACAGAAAGACACATCGATCGTTATCAATTTTCAACCCTATTGATTAGGTGTTAGAGTTTATAATTGATTGGTGAATGTCAAGTTTTGTGTGTGTTTTGGGCTTTATTGTGAAGAGCCCGGAAGATGTAGGTCTCGTTCTTGGTAAGATAAATTGATGCGGTAAAGTTTTTGCGTTGAGGTCATTGGCACTCTTTGAGTGAGTGTGAAAAAGTCTGGCTATCTTAAAAAAATTCTCGTAGGTATAGACATTATCTTGTATAGACGTAATTTAGGGTTATATATTTAGAAATAGCTAGGTATATTTTATGATCTCTTGTACAGATATTTTTGGGTTCCAATATCATCCAGACAATGCCATGAACCAAATCACACTATAAAAATCCCACCAATAACGTCAATCTGTTGAAGATATATCACCTCCATGTAGTAATGTAGCCAGCGTTCTGCAACTGGCTAGATAGAATTGTCTATAGTTCACAGTGCTCCATGTTTTTGTAATCTTACTTTCTATACCTTCTTAACAATATAATGCTTTACAATATTTTATGTGGTTTAGCTTCTTTATATCTGCAAACCTCCCCAACATTGGTTATGGGCTCAGAGCAGTAAAGTGTTGTTGTGTTGTTGTGTGTTGTGAAAATAATTCGAAATTGTAGAAGATTTGAAAAGTACATGCAGGAAGAAAAATGACTTCGAATGTGCGTATGGAATTATTGACGAAGGACAACTACGACACTTGGAAGGTCCAGGTGGAAGCATTGTTAATAAAAAATGACTTCTGGGAGCATGTAAGTGGAGAAAAACCAAAACCTACTACTGATGCTGATATATCGACATGGAAGACGGCTGACAGAAAAGCAAAGTCTGAGTTGATATTGGCATTAGATCCGAGTGTAGTTCGTCATGTAAAAAGGGTGGAGACTTCACGAGAGGTATGGTTGAAATTAGAGAGCTTGTTTGCATCAAGAGGACCTGCAAAGAAAGCGAATTTAATGAAAAGGCTCATGTTACAAAGGATGAGTGAAAATCAAAAGGTATGTGAGCACCTTGATTCCTTTTTTGAAGCCGTCGACAAATTGGAAGAAATGGATATAAAAATCCATGATGATTTGTTAACGATTATGTTGCTGTACAGTCTTCCGGGAAGTTACGAAAACTTTAGATGTGCCATAGAGTCTAGAGATGAACTCCCAAAGCCAGAGCAACTAAGAATTAAAATCATCGAAGAGGATAGTTCAAGAGGAAACGCTCAAGTTGACAAAATAGAAGGCGCCATGTATTTGGACAAACATCCGAAGAAAATTACTGGAAAAACATTTAAGTTTAAATGTTTTAAGTGCCACAATTTTGGCCATAAGGCATCGGACTGCACAAAGAAAAAGGAGAAGACTCAAGAAACCCGATGTGTGGAATCATACACTAGTCATGAAAGTTGTGAAGCTTTAACCATAAATCATGTTTCAGATGACTGCCGCATCGCCGTTGATGCGAAGCGCCGTCAAGAATGGATCTTTGAGAGTGGTTGCACTTCTCACATGTGCAATGACGCAGAAAGGTTTGCTGAGATACTCCCTGCAAGTCAAAAATTAAAATTAGCCACTGATTCTTTGACAACCGTGCAAGGTAAAGGTACAGTTAAGTTATTAGCATGCAATGATGATCGAACGCGTAAAATTCAATTTGAGAATACCCTGTTGGTTCCCGATTTACGTAGTAATTTAATTTCCATCGCCCAGCTTACTGAACGAGGTTGTGAAGTCACGTTCAAACACGACGTAGCCTATGCAGTTAAAAAAGGTGAGGTAAAACTGACCGCTGATCGGCGAGGTGATTTATATTACTTGAGGGAGCTGGACGCTTCAGCGTCTGTGGTATGTAGTGAAAGTGTTGATCTGTATCGATGGCATGAGCGTATGGGACATCTGAATGCTAGGGATCTTATGAAAGTATTAAAGAAATCAGGTATTGATCCGATAAAGATTGATAGTAACTTGCATGATTGTGATGTGTGTGCTAAAGGAAAAATGGTATCGTTGCCTTTTGTGAAATCCAGTTCACGCTGCAACGAGAAGTTGCGAATAATATATTCTGATGTCCAATGAGAGTTCAATCGAATGGCGGAAATAAATATTTTATTACTTTTATTGACGATTGTACTCGTTGGTGTGAAGTTTTTTTTCTGAAAAATAAAAGTGACGTTTTTTCAAAGTTTAAAATCTTTAAATGTCATGTTGAAAATTTGACGGGAAGAAAAATAAAATATTTACAAACGGATAACGGAAGTGAATACAAAAATAAAATTTTCGATGAATTTTTAGAAAATGAAGGTATTAAGAGACGTCTTACGACGCCATACTCACCTCAAAGTAACGGCATCGCCGAACGGATGAACCGTACGTTGATTGAAATGGCAAGGTGCATGATCTTATCATCAGGTATTTCACCAAGTTTTTGGGCAGAAGCTATAGCTACTGCATGCTATTTGCGTAATAGGTGCCCAACTAGCAGTCTGAATGGTGAAATTCCGTACGAAAAATGGTTTGAGAGACCTGTGAATGTCAAATATTTAAAAACTTTTGGCACGAAAGTACACGTCTTGGAAAACGAACCAGGTAAGGATAAGTTTGCAGCACGTAGTTTACTCGGCATATTTGTAGGTTATCCAGCTGATGCTAATGGCTATAAAATATGGATACCTGAGAGTAGAAAAATCGTAGTGTCGAGAGATGTAAAATTTCAGGAAGGTAAACTAACTGAAATTGAGTGTAAGGCCTCTAATGAATCACTCATTGAACTACAATGTGAAAAGAGTATTGTGAGAAAGACTGTTGATATAGAAATTAAACCTAAAGAACAGCCGGATGTACCACTTAGTGATGAACCTTCAAGAGAAGTAATTCCATTAGATATTCAACCGAATGTGCCAATGATTGATGAAGGAAGTACAGAGAATACAGAATCTACTGGAATTGGTGATAGAAACATTACTTTAAAAAGAGGTCCTGGAAGGCCGAAGATTCAGAGAGGACATGTTGGCCGCCCTCGTAAAATATACAACATGGTTGAGGTAAGAGAGAGTAGCGACAATGAGTCATCGACGGAAGAATACGTCGACACTGATGATTTTGCTGGAGCTATTGAAACCACCTTAAACGAAGCTTTGACATCTGACGAAAAGGCCAAATGGGAGGAAGCGATTCTTTCAGAAATAAGAAGTCTAGTAAATAACGATACGTGGGAAATTGTGAAGAAACCTTCAGATCGTAATATCGCAGGATGTCGATACGTGCTGACGACAAAGCTAAATGTTGACAATACTGAGAAAAAGAAGGTCAGACTGGTAGCAAAGGGATACAGTCAGCAACATGGCCTAGATTATAACAAGACATTCGCCCCAGTTGCGAGAATTGCAACTATACGTTTGTTGGTCGCCTTAGCTGTCGAAATGGGCATGGACATTGACCAAATAGACATAAATACCGCTTATCTAAACGGTGATCTGAACGAAGATATTTATATGAAGATTCCAGAGCTGCTAAAAGAAGGTTTAGAGAAACTGAAAAATGCAGATGGTGTTAATTCTGCAGTAGGCAAAAAAGCAGCAAAGATGCTTGAAGATATGAAAGCAGGTGGTGACACCTGTCGTCTAAAGAAATCTCTATATGGTCTCAAACAAGCTGGACGACAGTGGAATATAAAACTGGACGAGAAGCTGAGAGAAATGGGATTGAGATCTACGATAAATGAACCTTGTTTGTATCACAAACGCAATAAAGGTGGAACAAATCTTTTTGTTGTTGTTTACGTAGATGACATATTGATCGCATCGCAAAAGAGAACGTATATAGATAAATTCAAGCAGGAATTGGCGCGGAGGTTTGAGCTTAAAGACTTTGGTCAAGCAACCTTCTGTCTTGGGATAAATATAAAGAAAGATGGCAACACGTATTTCTTATCACAAGAGAAGTATATTAAAGATATCCTGAAGAAAAATAAATGTTGAATATTATTAGAATGCTTAAAAAATGCGTTTCTAACTTCTATTATGACGTCGTTCACTAAATTTCTTCGTAAAATAAAAGAAAATACACGAAATGTCATAAAAATTTAGTAATTAATGAAAACGATGATCTTTGTGTGATGCTACGGCTCCATTGTCGCGAAAACGCGAATAACACTTCGCGCGCTCTCGGTTGTACATCGAAACGTCGTCGAGTGGTGTGCGAGAAAGAGCGCGCAAACTGTATTTCGCCTTATCGCAACAATGTGGTCCCAGCATAATGAAACAAAGATTAGAATTACTTATTTAGTCAAATTAATGTAGTGTTCATAAACCTACGTAAGAATATTTATAGCAGCACTAGTTTTAGTAGAAACTGCAATATGTTGCACACTTAAATCTTTAACTGGCAAGATAACACGAGAACAGCTTCATTTTACATCCTAAAGAGACTTTTTAGACCTAAAAACTTACTTACGTAACTTACCGACGTTAGCCGAATTTAAAGCAGACCTAATTTCAGACTAGCATGAAATAATAATATTAGCCATTTAAGAGCCTGACAAGATCTAATTTTCAGAACAATTTTCGAATAGAAAAAGTAAACCATGTGTTTAAGAGGCAAAAAATGGTCATTACGGTAACAAGATTTTGATGCTTTTGACAAAAGAGAATTTAAAATATAAATTGGATAACTTCAGACTAATATGACTTGGTTATGAAACAAAAAGTTATAGTAGAACTTCTTTTAACTTAAGAAGCATTACATTATAATAATGATCGAGCTGAAGTTTTTAGAAACTTCAATTTGCGGAGTTTATAGATTCAGATTGACGATTGATATTGCACAATTTTAGATCATGGTAGCATCCAAATACTAAATTTGGTATAGGTTCAAAAAAACAAAACTGCCTCTTTCATATAAATTCCGTTCGTCCGTTCTATACCTTTGCTTGAATCTGACAATGCTTTATTAAACATTACGAAACCATCGAAAACAGATCAATTTTCCCCGAAACCCTCCATTTACCCATATTTTTTTTAACCTCCAAAGTGATTGTAAACATCTTGGAACACAGATGCTCATCGGGTATCCTCGGTTCCTATTACCAAAGAATAAAAAGATACAGAAGGTCGGTTTTATAAAACGAGTGAAAACAGGGACATGTACCCAGACAAGCGTGTATAGCGATCACGGTCCAATGCCTGTCGCGAGTGCGCTTGCACTCGCCGGACGTGAAGCGTTTCTATGAGTGTGTGGGCGTTTTCGATCATTGAATAGAGCCCACCTTCTGTACCTACCTATCTATTTCGTGCTATTTGATCGGCACGGCTTCATTGAGTCTTCTGAATATTTTATGGCCCAGCTCCAACCCTCCAGCAGCTATCGGTGCAAACCTTTCATAATTGAATTTCAGGTGTTTAGTTAGAAAAAAAATCGTTGGAATGTGAAGAAACAGTTTAGGTGTTTCGTAATTTTATATCATGAAGTTAAATTAATTAATAGTAAATTGAAGTATCTAGTTTGCTTGTATATACAGAAACACTGCCACCATTTAAATCGTAATATTCTTTTGACTTGAGGGAGTATCACACTCCCCTATTATAACACATGCTCTAAGGCATCGCGTAAGAAATACATGACACGGCATAAAAATCGTACCTTCCCACATAAAAACCGCAGCACAGCGATTTAAGCCGTAAATTGTATGAAAACTCATTTACGCTATAGTGCGTTCGACGTGGGACGTCTTATAAAGACATGCAAAATTAGATCTTGTGGTATACTTACAGCATATTAGGTGTGCTACTATGAAAATGTTCATAGATTTTACAATCGCTTTTTGTTCTGGAAGAAAAAATAGGCTTTTTATTTGGCTAAAAATAGGCTTTCTGTTTTAGATTATAATTTATGTTTATGAATTGTTTTGTTTTTTAACTGGACGTAAAGTAAAGTAAAAACCGTTTATTTCAACATTCAAAGCTACAATTTGGAGGTATCGTTGGTCAAAGTCAAAGTCAAAGTCAAATAATTTATTTCAAATAGGCACATAATATGGCACTTTTGAACGTCAAACTAGGCACAGCCTGTATCTTGGACACCATTAAATAGGTAAAAATCATCTTTTTCATCTTTTTTGTTCCTAACCGAATTATTTATAAACAACCCTTTTCCATTTTATAATTTTGATTTCGTTAGGATGACAATCATGGATCATACTATTCTTACTATTATTATTTATTTATTTATTATTCTTACTATGGAAACCGAGAATTCTTAGTTGGTGGCCTTGCTATGAAATGCGTTATTTGCCTCGATAAAAAATAATTAATAATATGTGACGTCATGAAATTCCCATAAGCCCGATGGCGGTCAGTAGTTGTCCTATTTGCCCTCAATTTCATAATAATACGTTTAGAATACAGACGACATTAATGTCTATACATTAATCATTTTATTCATTTTGTCGGCATATTGCCAAAAAACGAGAAAGCTATTTTGTATGGAGCACTATACTTCGTGAAATGTCTGGTTATTCAAAATATGGACCCTCTTTTACCGATCGTATAAACTTGGCAGCGCTCGGCATTTGAATAGGTTCTGAAAGTTATTCCTAAACGTGGGTTCACACTAGACTTACTTGTCGTGTCGTGATGCATCAGAACATAAGTATGTATATTAGTCATACATATTTTGCTTAAAGAACTACACACTATTCTGATGAACCCTCACCTCAGGGTAATGTGCACGCCTCTAAATATGAATCTGCCTTTGGCCGTTTGTCCATCACCACGTTAACGGGACGTTAATGAAAACAAGATGACGGCGCCGCAGTAGCGATACTTACATTTACTATAGCCGCGTGTTCACTGCACGTCTGTCAATGGGACGTCACATTCGGTTCGAATAATCTCGTTTCTCTTTGAAATAATGAACACAAAGAACAGTGCTTGTCTGGGTTCGAACCTACGACCACTCGTAAGTCGCGGCCGTTTACACAGATATAGATATAGGGCAGATACAAATAAACCATACACAATAACACATGTTTTAAGTATTGAAGGAAGTTATAAACATGGCGGAATGACTTCTGGAAATAAAGGATCGTTACACTAAGAAATATGTGGCGTCGCGAATTGTTTAACTGTTCTGAATGGTGTTAGTAGTTTGTCCACCTGTAACCTAAATTGTGTTGGATATGTTAATTAGAGTGTTGGTGGGTTAGACTGAAATATCTATTTACCCCTTTATTCATAAACGTTGCTTAAAGTTAACATACGTTTGAACCTCAAAAAATGTATGGTAAAGTAGTTGCTAATCATTACAGTTTAAACACTTTAGTTAGCTGCTTTAACTCGTCTTGTTTGTAATTAAATTCCGTTGTTTTTAATAATTAAGTTCCGTTGTTTTTAAAGCCCTGTTATTTACTAGTGGATATATTTCATGATACTGTGCCCAAATAGTACCTACCTAACCTATGAAAGTGTCGGACAACCAACGACGTGAGGTGTCGTGACCCGCCTTCTTCTCTACTGTTTGCTCTGCAGACTTTTTCTCGTTCGGTAGGTAGGTACCAGGCATATATTCTAGCTTGATCTTTTAAGTCTAAATTATCAGTCTCCCGCTTGATCTTCTAGTCTAAATTCTCGGTCAAAAACCCAAAAATCCAATGCCAAAAATAACACTAAGTTCGCAGATAAAACACCAATTCTACAAACTATCCCAGGAATGCATAAAAAAGTTATTCCCAAACGTATCCTAATTATAACTTGAATGCCTTATCCATTATCAAGAATTCGGACGGCAGACTTCAAAAGGCTCATAGATACTTATTTAGATTTATTTGGGAACCGCATCCGATAACATCGGAATCGAAAGAAAGGATAAATTGTGGTGGAAATTGGAAAGTGCCAAAAAGATTTATCTGGTTTGAGCCCAATATCGGTTAGGCCCATTAGGGTCGGCCGGAGAATGGACTATCCTATTGTCGTTTACAAGCGCCCCAGTTTTTTTACTCTATAAAATATAAATCGCGGGTGAAGGGATGGCGTGGGTAATATTGTGTATCGTTATCAGTTTGAGGAGTAAATGGTTTCTTATGAAAAACGAGGTGAAAACTCGCAGTAATTTTTTGTTGTAACATTATTATGTTGTTGTATTCGCATTATGCGAGTAATTTTGAGCAACGTATAAGCGATCCCCGTCTAATAATTATGGTAGTAACATTCTACTCGAATTAGATCGTAAAGACCTATTCTGCTAGTACAGTAGGTCGCACATCAGTGGTAACAAAACCAGAATTAGCTGGGCTTTCATTCTATTGAAACTCGAGACTACGCAAGGCCAGCTCAAAGTCAAAGTAAACAACCTGGTGCGAATTGTCGCGCGACGCGACGCCGCCGCATTGTTCGCCGTGAAGTTTTCTCAGAAATTGTTTTGTTAAAATTCGCGTCGCGCGACGAATCGCGCCAGTATGTAAGAGCCTTTACCACCGATGTGCGGTTCTCTGTACCTACTAGTTTTGTTCGTCTTAATTACAAACTTGGTTACTATCTACTTCCTAATCAATGGCGGGGCAACTTCGAACATGATTAACTTCTAAACAAAACACGCATGATAGGAGAAAATTACTCAGTTTACAATATACAGGGTGTAAAGGACACCGACATAAAAACTGTTGCCATGATTTCAGTACGTGATTATTGACCCGACAGCGTTGAAAGCTTTCGCCGATTAAATAAAAAAATCTGCTGTACCACACATTTTTTTTTCTGAACGTGTATTTGTACATAACATATCTATGATCAATTTCTATGCTGGTGGGTCTAAAATTATGTACTGTGCAACAGTTTTCACGGCGATGTGTTACACCGTGTATTACAACAGCATAAAAATATAATGTTTATTGAATAAAAATAGTACTAAAATGGATAGCTAATATTTTTACACGTGTTTCGTACGTAGGCCTAGAGGCATTATTGCATGAATCATGCCTGCGAAGGTCGCAGACATCCCTTGGGATATAACGCTGCAATCAATAACCTGGCACCTGAATATAATAGTGAATATTTTAGCCTATTTACGAATTAATTGTTACCTTGAGGCTTATCTTCAAGTGTAGTGTAAGAAGGACATTACGCCTCAAGCTTTTAAGAAAATATTAAAGTTCTATGTTTACGTAAGTTTTATTTAGTATACTTTTTAGTTCATTATAAGCTTGTTTTTAAAAAGATTTTTACTTATATTTTATTTTCTACTTCTTAGCATTAGGATTTGTTTAAATATCTGTTCTATAACAAATCCAACGAATTAGGTTTTCCTATGGCCACCTTCCGGCTCCATCATCAGGCCCTGAACACCACCTAGTGTCAAAGCGCTTGTTAATACATGACCAATGAGTCCAAACACGATGATGCTGTCTTGTTTGATTGAGGAGATCCCATAGCTACCTTCCGGCTCCATCATCAGACCCTGTACACCACCTAGTGTCAAAGCACTTGTTAATACATGACCAATGAGTCCAAACACGATGATGCTGTCTTTTTGATTGAGGAGTTACCATGGCCACCTTCCGGCTCCCTCATCAGACCCTGTACACCACGTAGTGTCAAAGCACTTGTTAATACATGACCAATGAATCGAAACACGATGATGCTGTCTTTTTGAATGAGGAGTTCTCATGGCCACCTTCCGACTCCATCATCAAACCCTGAACACCACCTAGTGTCAAAGCACTTGTTAATACATGATCAATGAGTCCAAACACGATGGTGCTGTCTTGTTTGATTGAGGAGTTCTCATAGCCACCTTCCGGCTTCATCATAAGACCCTGAACACCACCTAGTGTCAAACCACTTTTAATACATGACCAATGAATCCAAACACGATGGTGCTATCTTGTTTGATTGAGGAGTTCCTCTGGCCAACCTCCGGCTCCATCGTCAGACCAGCAACATATGGTATCATTTTTTCAAAATGTCTCGGTCGTTGTATAAGTATGCCAAGTTACAGCACAATCAGATGCCAGAAAGTGCTTGAAAAATGGATGACAATTGGAATAACTAGAAACACATATAGCCACCTTCCGGCTCCATCATCAGACCTTGAACACCACCCAGTGTCAAAGTACTTGTTAATACGTAACATTGAGTCCAAACACGATGGTGCTATCTTGTTTGATTGAGGAGTTCCTATGCCCAACTTCCGGGTCCATCATCAAACCAGCTCCATGGTATCATTTTTTCAAAATGTCTCGGTAGTTGTATAAGAATGCCAAGTTTCAGCTCAATCGGATGCCAGGAAGTTCTTGAAAAATTGATGACAAAAGGAGTAACCGGAAACACATACGAACAGAGCAAGCTAATATAAAGCTTGTAATAATAAAAAGAGTAGTACTTTCCCTTTAGTAATCCTAAGTGACAGTACGTGAAAAAAATACTATACAGGCAGGTTGTACTCGCACTGAAGAGAAGATTATTCAGGTGATAAGTAATTCTATTTGGAATGCTATCTATCATCTTGCGTGTTGAAACATGTGTCGTTCGTAGTAACGATTTAGTACGGGGTAAAGGTTAGTCGAGGTGACTGTCATATCTGTCTAAACAGATTAATGATCGGCGCTTTAAATAAAAGTATTTTAGTGCTTAAAATATAAATAATTTTTGTATTGATACTGTAAATATATTCAATATTTTTTTGCAATAAGAAAGTACCCATTTTATAATACTTGCCAAGTTTTCAGAACGTACTTAAAAATTCAAGATGGCGGCTACGAAAATCTTCAAATTTTTCATCATGGGAACCGTTTTCATAGTTTTCGAGTAACACCAGCCGTTTATTCCCACTACAGGGCAAAGGCCTCTTCTTATACAGAGACAGCGGGCGGTGAGCGCTACTTCCATGTTTCTCGCAGAATTTTTTTCATCATTTTCTAATTATCCGGTTTTTCGCGAAAAGTCGAATTATCAAATCACCCTGCGACACTACCCATTAAAACAGATTTTGTTTTGTGACTTATTTAAAAGCTTGGACACTAAAGTTATCAAGTTACTTTTGCCTTCAACCTTGTTCCTCAGGGAAACCTTGTTTCTAAAGTAACACGGGTCAATGAATCTGCCTACCCTTTCCTACTAAGGATTGGCTTCCAGTCTAACCCGAGGCAGCTGATTACCAGTATTTTACACGGAGCGATTGCCTATCTGACCTCCATAATCAAGTTACTAGGTAACACGATACCCCTTGGCAAGACTGGTTGTCAGACTTTCGGGACAGTTGTCAAACTTTTTGACTACCCGTAACGCCTGACATAGATCTACAAATTGGATCCTAGCTTAGAAAAACTAGTGTATCTGCTCAGTTTACAATGTATTAACCAAGATATTACAAAATATACTACACAGTATAAAGTTCGGAACAATAGGAGAGCAATCTGTTACCCAAAATGTACGCACTATTGTTTGGTTTAACCTCAAATGGACGTGTGGTGGCTTTTAGCGGTTGAAATAGTGTGTTGTTATTAAAGTAATTATAAGCCTAATGCTTTCCTATAATTTATACAGTTTTTTTAATAAAATAGCTCGCATTTATAGAGCATTTAGGAAATTGGTCAAATGTTAGCATGTATTTCTAAAAAAATCTATGTTTAATATTAATTATTAATGATTATAAAAAAAACAACTTTGGTGCTTATTTGATTTGTTTATCATATTATCAAAGGGGGATCGTGTTACCCAGTAACTGGATTGTGGAGGTCAGATAGGCAGTCGCTCTGTGATAAATAGGTACTGGTATTCTGCTACATCCGGTTAGACTGGAAGCTAACCTCAACTTAGTTGGGTTAGGCAGTTTTACTTTTGATTGATTTTATTTGAATCAACTCGCTTACCTCTTCACACATCCATGTGACCAAATATAGCTATTTACACAAAATTGTTTCAAATGAACTGTACGTTACACGTGTTTCGAATGTACCTACTAGCAACAAAACAAACAGACTGATCTACCAAGAACTATTGACGAACATGTCTGATAAGCAGTTCCATCACATGATGTTTAGTGTTAGTTGCCAAACCAATTATTCAGTGAAAGAGGCGCTTTGAAGAAGACGTATTGAGCACGTAATGACGACGTAGTCTACGTTGGCAGGTATCAATCACGAGGTTTCGAAGGATCGGTACTATAAATCTTATTTTAACCTTTGTATGTAGGTATAGGCATGTGTAGGCAGATGAGTATTTCATTGGAAAAATTGAGAAAATGGTTGCAAACAAAAATTGTTGATCGAAGCTGTAGGCGCGATATCTGTAGGTGTTGGGAGTGAATGATTGAAATAAATGTGGTATTTGCATCTGAGAAGTTGCCTACTCTCTTAATTTAAAAAAAGACATTAGTATTTCCTCCTACCTCATGGGTGCGTATATACCTATATTAAACAAATCTATCATGCACAAACAGTCAGTTTTGGCACAACTATCTGTATACTATACGAACATGCCGCAGTTCAGTCGTTGAGCTCCTTTAGTTCTGAGTTGAGCTCCACTATTACTGACAAATGCTTGCACTGACTGGACAGGTCCACTCAAATCTGTGTGGTTCTTTCCTCAAAAGACCATTTCAGACTCTTATCTACACGGTCCTCATATGGCCTGACCAAGATTATGTCTGGACTTTAAAGGAGACGGTGACCTGTGAGTTTGTTTCGGCCTTTCTTCTCAGAGTAGTCAGATAGGAAACGCCGACCTCATCTAGCTTATTTTTACAACTTTTTAATATGACGTTTAAAAGTGATTCCAATATCCTATTTACAGAATAAACAATTTCATTTCATTTCATTTCATCAAAGCGATTTGTATTTCGAAAGCACATTGTCCAATCACTGCGCCAATTTGTGTCGTCATAATTATACCTGCTGATCCACTCTGTAACCATCTGACCGTGAAAGCATAGGTGAAATGAGCTGTCAATAGTGTTAATTCCCTTATTTTTAGGAACGTTCGCATTCTAATCTCTGTCTAAATCTGTGAAAAATACCTACATAAAAAAAAATACATTAATTGTCGCTGCGTTGACATTGCTACTTGAATTTGATTGGCCTTCAAATGGAATGACAGCTCACTTCACCTAAGTTTTCTGTGAGATTGTCTACTTAAATATTTAGGTACCCTAAAAAAAAATCTTTTTTCATGATTTTATTGTACGGTGTGATTTATATGTATACCCATACCAAATTACATCTTTCTAGCACTAAGGTCCGTATTACAGAACGTTCCTCAAGTCCAGTTTGATCTGCAATCAGTTGATCACTGTTTGAGTATAGAATCAGTACTTGAGCATCGGTCTTATTCCAGAACGGCAATCAATCTATACTCAGCTGAATCGAGACTCAAATCGCGCCTCAAGCAGAGATGTGTATTGTCTATGCATCAGCCTGTTTTCGTTTACGATTTATTATAATAACCGACTTTGATCCGATCTTCATTGGATTAGAAATATTAAAATACACCATAGAACCTCAGTTATTTAGGAAATCAGCGTTATTATTTCATTCATGAATAGTAAAAGGCCCCATTTATTGAATAAGTAAAGGTCTTTGAAGTGAAGTATAGTAATTTTGTAAGCAAAATTGTCAAGCTTAAAAGACTTGTATTTGTGGCCTTAAACAAGTAAATTATGCTATTTAAAATGTCAGTATGTCAAAACATCAGTGTGAAAAACATTCGTTTGTTGTTTTTCTATTTTAATTATTTGTTTAGCTGATTTTATTCATATTAAACACTTTTAAAATACAAGGACGGAAGAAAAAATTTAGTACTTTGGAAAAAGTTCAACCTTATAATAGAATTATCGTTAAATAAGTTATTATAATTATCTACTTCTTCAAATATATCGATTATGATTTTGAGAGTAGGTACCTAATTTAAAAAAAATATCAACAGAACTCGACATTGCACTATTGGAACAGAAGAAATATTAACAATTTGACATGACAATCTATGCTCAAGCGCGGTCTCGACCACACTTGGGTGATTACAGATTTGATCACTGCTTGGGTTCGATTGAGTAACTGAGTAGCGATGTGAAATAAAGCCAAACTCAGTTGAACTAAGATCAAGGAAACTATGCTTGAGCAACGTTCTAAAATTAAAAGCGGACTTAAAACTAGTTTTAAACAGAGATCAATACTTGGGTTTCCTTCTGTAATACGGACCTAAGAGTCTCTGAGCAAATCCGCGGACAGATAGAAAGACATAGCGAACCTATAAGGATTCCTTGTTGACTACAGAACCCTAAAAATCGAGCTATTCTTATGTGCGTGTTAGTATATGTATGGCAAAAGCACCAAAACTCTCGTGACGAAAACTTGCTTACTGCATGTGGTTTTCTTGTGTTGGTAAACTTCACTTCACTTGCTCTCTGTGTCTACATCTGAATGAAAATAATTTATCTACACAACAATGTTCAGTAGAATACGTAATAAAAATGTCATGCATTTAGTAATAGGATTACTGTGAACTCATATCGCTGTGGAATCCAGTTCAAACATCGAATAACCTTAGCCTTAAGCTGGCTGGTATTTCTATTGTCAGACATTACAATAGTAGTACAAAATGATAGTTATATTATGTTGAAATACCGTGACCCGGTATTTTTAGTCGAAGTTTATAATTTTTAGCTGAAAACTGGAGTCTATTTTAAAACTATTTGGTAAATTACTCTGTTGGTTAAATAAATATTATTGGTTGTGCTTCTTTGGGGTGTGCTTAATGAAAACACAAACACTCCACTAGAAGTTAGTACAACTGCCAAAGAAAACGTTTGGTTTTGAGAGGAACAAGACATTATAACACTGCATAAAACGTAGATAAAATGAAGTATTTACCTAAATACGAATCGCAAGAGAGCGAATCGATAGAGCAGTGGTAACGGCGGCGACTTACGAGTTGTAGATTGTAGGTTTAAACCCAGACAGGTGCTTTACTTTGTGTAAATGATTTCATCACTACTGCTCTCAAAACGGTGGAGGACAAGATCGTGAGGAAACCGGTCCTAGAACTAAATATTCGAAGGCATGTGGCATCTATCAACCCGCACTGAGCCCGCATGGTAGATTACGGCCCACTCCCTCTCACCGAGAGGAGGCTTGTGTTCCAGCAGTGGGAACATAATATGCTGATTATGGTTATGGAATCGCAAGAAAACTTTCAATACTCCATCAAAATATCGTCTTAACGAAACGACGCAGTGAAAACAACACAGTATACTTATTTAAAGCCGCAGTAAAGGTTAGCAAAACAAACATTAGGTACAGCTCATATCGGCAGAAACCAAACGCGGATCCAAATTGATACCGACCGATTATTATCGAACATTTGATGGAAATACTAACGCTTTGGTACAGTCACGAACATACACGATACGAAATTACTTTCGTGGGCAATGAAAGATGATAATTTGTTCTGTATTGTGTTGATTGATGGAAGATTAATTCTATGGCGGATTGGAAGATGAGGCGTGTGTGGAACACCGACTGGGTGTATATTTTTGTCAATGTTAGGATTCTGGAAGTGATCACTGGTTTTGGTTTTGGTTTGTGATCATTGTGTAAACAGAAGTCAGATTCGATTTAGAGATCACATGGTGACGTCATGATGGGTCACGCCTAGTCACGAGACAACTAACATTGTACGAAGGATTTGAGTTCTCTCGTAACTAGGCGTTCACTCAGTGATGCCCAGGATGATGGCAGCACGTAGTAGCCTAGTGTGCTAGCGGTACTAACATTCACCAATCAGATTTTCTATTATTATTTACTTTGGTTTCAAAACATTTCACGCTCATAACTGCCTGCTTTTCGTCAAAGCTACATTGAGATCGACTTTCAGTATACTAACCGAATGCAGCTGGGTACCAGTATTTTATATAGAGCGACTGCCTATCTGACTTCCACAACCCGCTTACTGGGTAACCTGATATCCCTTGATAAGACTGGTTGCCGGCTTTTCGGGCTTCTGACTACCCGTTACGGGACTGTCAAAAATGAATGGTTTCTCGCTATTTTCACAAGACCTTGGGTCTCTTGAAGTGTCTGCTCGTGAGCTATTTTCATTCCATCTGTACTCTCGTAAGTCATGTATTCTGCTCAATCTTGAATACGTCAGAGACCAGCGTTTTCTGTTGATGTGTTATTTTGATTTAAATGATTGAAGTGTCCGACTCAAATCCGTGTACAAAGTTCACTTTATAGTGAAAGTTAAGTTTAGTTACACATAATTAATAATAAAAAATAATAATAAAATATCTTTATTTCCAGATTACAATTTACATTTACCACTTGGTATACCAAAAATAGATTTGTCATATTATAAAATTGTAGGTTAATACAGAGTTATAAACCTCTGACACCCAAGCTAAGATTAAACTTGTGTTATGGGTGTCAGGGCTCTCAATTTAACACTAGTTTGGCAATAAAATTCGATAATTAGCCTATAATGTTCCCACTGCTGGGACACAGGCGTCCTCCCTATTACAGTGCCGTAATCCACCACGCGGTCGTCCACTGCTCTGCTCACATCAGGCTGGATTTTTGTTAGTTAGACTTAAAGTACTTCATTATGTTTAGATACCTTCGTGTAACATCCAGATTCAGCAGAAACTGTATTCCCTACAAGCTTATATTGCTAAGTTATTAATATCTCACACCGTAGAGTACCAACCTTAGCATACACCATTGTGTATGCAATTAGTATCGGTATTGAACCCAGCGTGATTGATATTTACACGTTTGGCGCCTAGCAGTGACTTGTTATTTTTGGTAAATAAATGCTCGATCGGATCACAGAAATCATGAGCGATATTATGACGTATAGGTACAGTAAGACGCACGTCAGTAGACCTTTGACCTTGAGCTGTTCTAGCGTAGAACGGAGTTTCAATAGAATGAGAGACCAACTTATACTGGTTTTGTTACCACTGATGTGCGTTAATTGATTCGGGCGTGACTTTCCGGAAATGCAAAAAATACAATAGACGCAGATAATATATTTAGTAACCTATTCCACTTAACTATTCCTCAAGGGTCATAAAAAACCCACTTACATGGGGGTGCCTCGCGATTTGGCTCACTCTGCGTCCAGCTCTCGGTGTGTCAACACGACGTGTTCTGGTTCGCGACTGGTCAATCGTCATCCTGAGGATGCCACGTTGAGAGGTGAAACTGGCCTACTTTACAATTGAGTCAAATGAAATTGTTTTTATTTGTTACGCTTTCACGCCTAAACGGCTGAACAGATTTGGGCGAAAGGAGATTGAAAACGCTCTCATACAAACTTGGCTCAGAAGTGGACACAAATGAAACAAAATGTAATAAGAAGCTTTAATAGTGTTTCATAGCCCTGTTGAATTTTGTTAGCCGTAAAACTTTGTGAAGGGACATAAGATCCTTCTCAAATCTCATAGAAATATAAATGTCAAATCTGATGACTTCAAAAAATCAATTCAAACCTGTTGATTGCAGGGTAAGTTATCCACTGGCTGCTAGCAGATTTTATTTCACTCAAATCTAACGACTATTCCAAATGATTCATTTGCTATGTATGTTTATACAGTTTGATCTTCGTTCAATCAGAGTGATCCGAGATGTGAGTTATAGGTATTGTTATTGTAGCCCAGATAAACTGTAATGCGAAGATCCATAGTTCAAGAAAGGCGAAGTCACTCAGAAATGCAAAAATATAATCAGAAACACAGCCAATAATATTTTGGAACATATCACAAAAAATCACAACAAAACATTCATGATGCTGTCATACACAGCACCACAGAGTTAGAAATAAAATAGAAATCGTCAAAAAGGTCCGACCGACAAGGGATATGTATTAGTATGGTACAGTCACAGACTTTAATTGTGAGCCACCTTTAAACTTTTCAATTTTACAGTTTCATAAATTCACGAGATTACACGATTAAACACGAACTCAAATCGCACGCTCGTAAACAAGATGACAAATAAATTACTTTTAATCAGAAATAGTGTTATCCATAGAGGTTGACTAATAAGTTCTCAATGATAAAAAATTAAAAATAAATACAATGTTGCATTAAGATTGTCAAATCTATTTGATACCGACCTCCTTTGAATCATAGCTCATTAACTCGTTATTTCTGAAAACTTAACTGAAGACAGTGACAGTTGAAATATCAATATCAGAGACGTTACTTTCGAACTTGTCGAAATGATTATTATTATTTCTCCGTACGCTAACGTTACTATCGCAACAGTAACCTACTGTTGCTATACCTGCAATTGGTTGACTTTGGGCAGTCACTCTGCTGTCAAGTTTGTAGTTCTGGCTCTCAGGTTAGCCAACCGGTAAAGATATGAAATATAATTTTCTTCTTCTAATACGAAGACATATGACTTTGCGTTTCGGGAACCGAATAAACCCGATTTGCATTACACGGCTAAAATACGAACAGTGCCAGGTGGCTCATCAATTAAAGTCCGTGACTGTACATAATTAGGTAGTTATCTTTTCTTTTTTTTTTTTTTTTTTTCGTAGCATCCCGACGTGTGGATGCATTTTAATGATTAACATGCCGTTTGATTTGTAGGTGTTAGGGGCTTGTGGCCAAGTAATAACAGGCGAACGGGTCGATCAATTAGGTTAAGTTATACTTGCCGCGGTTGGTCCTTGGATGGGTGACCATCTTTAAATACCAAGACCCCTCCGTAAGTACTTTGGAAAACACGTAAAGCCGTTGGTCCCGGCTGTCATTTGTAGATCTTTGACAGTCGTTACGAGACGGAAGTCCTTAAAGTCCTAAGGATTTATGTCCTGTTCTTGAATATACATATAATCAAAATCAATCAATCAATCATGTTCAGCATCAGCAAATCAGCCTATCGTGTTCCCACTGCTGGGACACAGGCCTCTTCTCTGTGAGAGGGAGCGGACCGTAATCTACCACGCGGGCCCAGTGCGGGTTGGTAGATGTCATATGTCTTCGAAGTTTTGGTTCTAGGACATGCCGGTTTCCTCACGATGTTTTCCTTCACCGTTTTGAGAGCAGTGGCGATGAAATAATTTACACAAAGTAAAGCGCCTCTCAGGGTTCGAACCTACGACCAACAACTCGTAAGTCGTGGCCGTTACCACTGGGCCACCACTTCTCTACATACAATAGGCAGATTAATTACGTAAAACGGGATGGGGCTTTCTCGGACTGTGCTGTAGGATGCGGGGTGAGACACTATTAGTTATTTTTTGACGTAGACAACGTCAAAAAATAAGTGATGGCAAATTATATAATTATATACATATTATTAATTAAAGTCGCTTTTCGTGTTTGTCTGTATGTCCGCGTTGTTCTTCTGAACCACGCAACAGACTTTGATAAGGTTTTCGCTATCTTTCTAACACACAGGATGTTTCGTATAAAAAAGAAAAATATAATATTGCGTTGCATTGTTTGTTTTTTAATGCGTCCCTCTATGATAGTTAAGGGTCTGTGCAAAGCTTAAATGACATGACAAATGCATGACAATGACGGGTTGTGACAATGATTATGAAAGATAAAGAAGGTGCTGCCATTACATACTTTTAAGACTGGACTTATCTATTGATTTAAAAATTAAATTGATACATTAATCAAGTATTAACTATCATGTTCATTACAGTCTAGTTAATAGACAATACGCTTTAAATACAATTTTAATATTGTATATTCTAAAAATACTAGTGAAATCATATCAATTCTTACACTATGCATATCCCAATTACCACAATATTTCTAAAACTGGCAACATGAATATCTCCCCGAACACTTGAATCAAAATAATAATCTTTTAAATATAAATATTTTATCCCATATTTTCCCAAGTAACGCAAGCTGTGGTGCAATTTCAAATATTATTAGTTGTTTTTTAAATATAATTATCTCTTTGTCCATGCATGGACAAAGATCCATGCTGGGCCAGAAAAAATCCATGTCCTTTGGCACATGGGTAGACCATGATCTGGATTAGGACATAGGATACTCTTTATCCCGACATTCCCACGAGATGAGACTTATGCGGGTGAAACCGTTACAACCTAACAATAAAATGAAGAAGAACAAAATTATAAAGATAAAAAAAATACACAAATACAAAAGCAACCTTGGGTAACAGTTCAACAAACCTGAAATTCGCAATGTTTGCTGAAATGCGATTCATAACGGACAGACTGACGGCACGAGTTGTTCTGTTTATGTTATAAAATAAACAGTGCAATGTTTAGTTGAGGAAAATTTAGATTCAAATGGAGTTCAAGAAAATAGATCTTTGAAATTATTACAAATTTGAAATGTCTACAGACTTGATTTATGTAAGTTTATTTTTAATTACTTTTAGAAAATTTTTGATACACACATTTACTATGGCCGCGTGTCCGTCACACGTCCGTTAACAAAGCGCCGTCAGCCCGCTGAAGTTTTGAGTAGTTCGGCGTGACCCGTAGAACTCATCCCGTGAATTTGAGGGGCCGATGTGCCGGCAATATAAAACACGTTTGATCTTGTCCACACATTGCTGTCGCACCGGCGGGCGCCGTTCAACAGGCTTTCGTTTTGTCTATCATAACATACTGACCAACCAATTGATGGCCATCACCGGGACGTCACGTTCGGTTCGAATAATCTCGTTTCTCGGTGACGTCCCGGTATCGGCTGCGCGCCTTTAGGGCTACCACCTAATTTATCGTGTATGTACACTTTTGAAGCACAAGTAGGACGTGTAGTACCACACGTATCATGTATAAACAGTTCGGTGTTCAACATTAGCATATTAGTCTACTACACAACCCAGTTAGTGGTTTGGCCCAGCTGCGTGAAGTTCTAACTAATTAAGGTCAACATTTTGAAGTCCATAATAAGTTTTTGCATGGAATACATCAAGGCTGTAACTCAGATAAGCAATATTGACTGCCCTAATTTATAAAGACCGCGTGAAAACGGTAAAGACTGCCCCCTCATAATTTTGAACATAACTGTCAAAGAACATTGATTAATTTTAAATCTATATGTCGTTAAATTTGAGATTGTATAGAGTATGTTTTTTGCAATTTCAGTATTATAATAATCAAGTAGCAGTGCTAGCCTAGTGGTGTGATCATCAGACTCCCAAGTCATAGGTCTCCAGTTCGATCCCGATACACGCACCTCTGACTTTTCGAATTGATGTGCGTATTGTATAAAATATACTACTTGCTTCAAAAACGGTAAATTAAAACATCGTGAGGAAACCAGCATGTCTGAGAGATATTTCTCGACGCATGTGAAGCCAAGTCATAGGCCCATGGGCGGCATAAAAATTATTTTCTTACACACCCGTGTAAGAAAATAATTTTTATTCCGTTTTATGAGTGTCATTCATATGGCGTATGAAAGGAGGCTTTATTAAACTCGTCACGAACTTTTGCTAGTTGATTTTCAGCTAAAAACTACAAAAAGCTTGTGTAGAAAACTCTCAAGAACTATTCAGACTTCTGAAATAACAAGTTACGAATATAAAGTGAACCTATATTTGAAGCCTATATTTTCTTAGGACCCAGGAGCCGTTGACTTTAGCTGGTCTGTTCAGACCGTCTTTGATTATTTAGACTGTTCTAATTTTAGTTCAACTTCAGGGAAATTAGATATAGACTCCGCGCTACCACTGAAGTCCTTCTGACGCGGCGCTAGTGTCTATGTCATAGCATCAAATTGCATTACAAAAAATGTAGTTCCACAATTTTCCGCCGAACTTCAAAGGTGGCGCGGACTTCTACCCACATATTCATAGATTTCCTTTACTTAGGAAACAAGTTCCTTTGAGGTTGTAAAAACAAAGAAACTGTCTGTTTGCTGGCGAATCTTCCGCCCCAGAAGTAAGACAAATAGTAGGATAAAAGCCAAGAAAACGTTACTAATGAAATAATAAATGGGTTTTCACCGAAGAAAAACGAAAGACGACGGGAAATTGTGAAAATGAAAAGTTAAAAAAAGAAATAACAAGGTTTGAGAGGATTAATTGTTTTATTAAAGTTTCAAAGTCTTTGGAAAGACAAACGTGAGAGTGTGAAAAAATACTGAATAGTGATGAGATTTGTGACTGTAATAGGCGGGGGTTGGAGGGTACTAAATTAGCCACCTCGTGTTTTATAATTTAGAAGTGCTCGTCGTTTTTTGGGACCAAGTAGAGGTGTAGGTACGTGACAACTTCATTGTGGGAACGTAATTTCCCTAAGGGTTTTGCAGATCAATAGCTACATGTTAAAATATTAGGGTAGGTATGTGTAACACTAGAAATCGGCCATGTGGCACACTGCTTTTTTTTGCGCATTTCTTATCGCAGGGTTTTCAAGTGTGGGGTATTTGTCGTAACTATTACTAATGGCTATACTATTAATTTATTATTGAAAAAGAGATGAGTGATGATGTACCTACTTCCATCGCATCCTAGGTCGTTTACCCCGCCACCTGCTGACTGGCTAGTCTTTATCATTGCCTATTCTTCTTAAAGACAAATAAGTTTCCATAGTAACGTCTATGAACCACCTGCTTCTTCTACGTGTTGAAGGAACGAGATTATTTAAAAAACAAATTGGACCTAAACTGCGTCACTTCCACGCAGTCGTCAATGACGATGTACTTGTAAATTCAAAACTATCATTTCAAATACCTAGCCTGTCAAGTACAGGCCAGCCACGATTAAAGCAAGTAATTTATATTTTTTAATAAGTTCATTTCAAGATGACGACGGAAGACGGGAATAAATTGCGTTATAATCTACCGTCACCGGGCGTCCGGGCTAGTGACGTCGGCAGTTCCGGTTTCCGGGAATTACGTAATATTAAAGATTTTTTTCGTTTGATGAGATATGTTTTAGCTTAGATAAGTTACTTATTTGAAAACTTATCGAGAAGACTTTTTGTGTGTTTTAGTAATAATGTGATTCATTATTAGTAAAACTTGCCTCAGTAAATAAAACTGTTTCATTTTTTAGAACATAACCTCTGCTGTAAAGAAAGAAAGAAAATACGTTTATTCATGGTAACCATGACGCAAAGAAAGAACAAATACACGAAAATATCAATTTGGGGATAATTCGCGTCACATCTACGCAAAACGTCCATCGCGCAGCATAATGCTGTGATCAGGGGCGAGACAGAGCCCCAGCACTGGGCACGTTAACCAATACAGCAGTAAGTAATAAAAAAACAAAAAGAAAATAAGAAACAAATAATTAAATAAATATAAGACTTAGTCCTAAATGTTTATTTAAATATAATATTTAAAATGGCAACATTCCGGTCCGTCGGCTATTCACGCACCACAGACATAATGCAATCTGTGCGCGCAGCTGTCATAAAACTATTTATTTGACGTTTGGATAAATTGGTTACGTAATAAATGGATGGATGATGGATATATGAGATGGTCGTTCTACATTCAACTTTATAAAATGCCTTTTTAAATGAAGATATAATGATGCTTTTTACTCCCTCCATTTTCACTTCCAACGTAAATAAAAACATAACACCGACACAAATTGATAATTTTAACGTCGTACCTCCCGAGTCCCGGTAACCCAATCCCGCGGCCATATTGGACGGGCCCGGGGCTCCACAACGGGATATAAATTTTACACGTAAGCCAGCTATAATGAAATGCCTGCCCCCTACCTGAGAGTGGGTTAAGTATGGTGAATTACAGGGGACTTATCTACTAATCGAGAAGTTTGGAAAAATAGGGTGATTTTCTTAGAAAAGAGGTTTTCTCAAGTTACGTCTTCAGGCGATAGGTAATTAGGGATTTGTAAATAAGGTTATTCGGCTTGGAACGTAATTGAAAGAAGGTTTCAATTTACAAGGTGTTTTGTCGAACTCTGGGACAGACTAATGTCCAGCAGTGGGGTGCGATAGACTGAGTTGATTGAGCGTTTGATTTGTATGCTGTTTTAAACAACAGCATTATTCTACGAAACTATACCTTCTGGAACTAGACACAATTCTATTTTCTTGAATATTTAACGTGCAAAAGTGCCTTTTAAATATAATTTTACTTTTAAACCTACCAACTTCGATGTTTTACCAAGCAATACTCTTTACGTACACTATAGCTAGTTCAAAAGACTAGTAAAATTACATATGCATTGGCGCTAAAAACTGATCGTAACGTATCTACCACAAGGGGTAACTTTAGCTCTGGGTACAGTGGGTACTGAAACGGTTGTTATTTGTTTGTTTAGTAGTAAACTCATGTCTACTACACATGTTAATCTGCCCAGCCTTTTCCCAACTATGTTGGGGTCAGCATCCAGTCTAATCGGACACAGCTGTAAAACCACCACCCAGTAACTGGGTACTACGATACCCCTTGGTAAGACTAGCTATCAAACTCTCGGGCTTCTGACGACCCGTAACGACTGTCAAAAATCCACGAATGACCTATATTTAAACAATGTTTAACTACAATAGCGAAGAAAGTGTAAAAATTGCTTTTTAACTCAAACAATAATTTCTCTAGCACTACATATCTGTCTGCTAATAAATCATAGTTACTACAAACTGTTCCATAGTGTTTTAAAACTTTAAAATGTATAAACCGAAATATTAACGACTTTTTAATTACAGAAGAAATTAATTTAACTTAATACTTTTATTTCATGTACGTACTATTAATGAGTTTTAAATTGCCGTATGAAAATATTTTTTAAACCATTTTAGTTCCTAATTCACTTTTGGCAATAAAGACAAAATATTTAAGGGTTCTTTTAATGTCATTGGACATTTTCTTTATCGTTAGGGTCTCGCAGTTTAGTAGTCGTTTAAAAACTCTAAACTTATAAATAAACCAGAGTATTTTTGTGAAGTTTCGTGACGACAGGTCGAGGAACTAAGCAAGTATAGAAACAGAACTTAAAGTTCAACAACACACTGTTTATTCATTGTTTATTCAACTAAGCAAGAATAGAAACAGAACTTAAAGTTCAACAACACACTGTTTATTCATTGTTTATTCATGTTACTTTTACTTTTTAGCTGCAAGTTATTTTTGGAAATGTTTGCAATGTGTCACGGGTGACGTAGGGATAGCTTGAATGGTATACAGTCTTCCTTATCGATATCGATAACGGCGACCCTTAGAAATTAATCCCTTAAATGGCTCATCATCATCATTTCAGCCGAAAGACGTCCACTGCTGGACATGGGCCTTCCCCAAGCACTGCCACTTCGACCGGTTCTGTGCTTCTCGCATCCAGCGGATTCCTGCGGCCCAATGCTGACCTGAGATGGCTCGCTTGACCAATTTTATTTTGAACACCCGGGCACAACTAGAACAATAAAGTTGATCTGCAGTGTTGCATGTCTACGTATAGGATGTGTCAGATTATATGGTATCACAGCTACGGTTCGTAGGTTCGATTTCCAGGCGGAAGAAATATTTTAAGTTATACTTCCTGCTAATAATATTTTCAAATCCACACAAAGCCACAAAGATGTTCTTGCGCATAGTGTTAAATCGGTGAGAAATATAAAATAAATTGCAGACAAAAATACTGTACCTTAAAATCCATAAATTCCCCGCCCGAGAAAGACGACGTGCTTGGGGCGACAAGTTTTATCACACTGGGACCTAAAACTGTCATCGTTCATGTAAGAATATGCGATTGAGTACGATATTATTATAGCCTTTTTGCTTTATAAAATAAACACTGATATTTATTAGGAATGAAAATCATACGTCTATTCCCCAGTATGGCACGATGCTCAATCTTCATTGAAAGGCCATTTTACACAAGTAGATACACGAGTAGGTACTGTTGGAGGGGAAGAGCAAAATACCTGCGTTTTCATTTAAAAAAAAATCTCCCATATAGCCCACAATATTGGGAGAATTGTAAAGCATTCCTTTTATGTAACGAGGGGTAAAGGAATTACCAAAGAGTATCGTGTTACCCAGTAACTGGGATGTGGAGGTCACAAAGGCAGTGGCTCCATGTAAAATACTGGTATTCAGCAGAATAAGGGAATGGGGGAATGGGGTCGGCTTCCAGGCTTTGCCAGCTGCATCTGGTTAGACTGGAAGCCGACCCCAACATAGTTGGGAAAAGGCTAGGCAGATGATGAACGAGAAGTAGACCAAGTGTGGGTATCAAGCGGAAATAGTATTAAAACTACAAACAATTACTGCTTATTATTCTTTCTGAGTTCAAGCAACATGAGAGTTCAACAACCTGATAAAGAAAGCCACCATAGAAAGCAAGTGTGACGTCATGAATCGTTCGGGCCGTTTAAAATCACAAATAATTGTGAAGGGAAGCGCGTCGTTTTGTTTGTGTTTACATGTGCGACCGATACGCGAATGGGTTTGTGCACGCGAGGCTTAACTTAAGGGGGGAACTTGAGTGATTTTGCGATTCGTAGCTTTGTTTGTTTGTAAAGGGTTTTGTATTTTCGGAGCTTAGAATCTCGCGTATGAAAAATCTTCACTTTTCAACATAAAAAATAAATAGCTCTTATACAAAGTTACTTTATTCTCTCAGTAGTATATGATTGTGTGTACTACTGCATTTGTTGTCCTTATTATATTTGCATTTACACTAATGGCTAATGGCCAGTTTCTTCATCAAAAGTAACAGTCAACTGTTCTTCCGCGCTGTTGGATTTAAAACCCTCGCCTCAGCGCCGAAGATTGAAAAAACAACAGCGCAAAAGAACAGCTGTATGTTACTTTTGATCAAGAAACTGGCCGTTAGACGTTATACTGGGTAACAAAAAAAAACACTTTAGAACGAGTTAGTTTTTGAGCACGTAATGTTCCCAGATGTTCACAAAGGGAATCTGTGGAAACAATAATCAAAACATTGACTATGCCGACCAAAACGCAACATTTTATTTTCAAATTAACCTTCTGTATGTCTCGCTCTGTTGTACGTATTTCCTTGTCAGCCGTATGATTAAGGTTCGCTGCCGTCAAAGACGTCTTAGATTAAGATAATTCCTGTAACTGAGGGTACAGATCAAAGTGAGGCAAAACTGGGAATGTTCCTTAATGTCACGTCGCTTACAGAGACGGATTTATAAGATAAGTTGGTGTGAACATTTCTGTGGTAAGTTTGCACCTAAACGAGAAGGAATAACATTTATTTGGGCACAGTTCGTGAAACACAAAATAGAAATAACAAAAGATAGAAAGTGAAAATAATGTTTTAACAACAATGTGTGCCCCACGCCAAGAAGGCTCATTTTAGCATTAATGGTAGACAAATGCTATCTGAAATGGGGTATGAAATAGGGTGTGTTATTTACTCGGATGTCCTACGATTTGACGTTGACCATTCAACTTGACAGTTAATTTTATTTTATGCAATATGAAGTGATTTGCTGATTTTACCATCAACTAAGTAACAGAGACAAAAATCTTTAATCTTTTTTGTAGTTACGCGATCGAATTCCTCGTAAATATTTCTATAGGCGTCTACCTCTTCTGTGGTGCAAACCGATCGAAGGGGGATTGTCTACCAGGAATAAAATCATAATGCATTCGCATAATTTGATGTCCTAAACAATGAATTATACATTAATTTGAGAATGAGAATTTGAATAGAGGCTAATAAAGATTTCATCACAGTTTTAATTTCAATAAAATTATTATAATTGTATTTAAATAAACGTACCTATTTACTTTAAGATGATCTATTTAAGTTTATTTTTAAACTTAAATAGTTATTACGTTTGTAGACACAAAATAAACAGGTATTTACATAATTTTTAAAGCTTACAGACTTAAAATAATAATAATAATATGTACAAAAAAAAGGGGGGAAATGATGTATTATTTTTAAGATAATATTAATTATCGCTCGCAAATGTAGTAAAAATTAAATAATAGGCTACTCCACCCTTCTTACAAGTATTATCATCTTGTCTCATAATTAAGAAGTACCTAACTTCACCTTGAATGAATATTAAACTTAATATCCAGCCTCTTGTATTCCAAGTCGGTACTTACTTATAATCTTGGATAGGTATTTTGTACAATGTGCTAATGAAAGATAAAGTTTGCCTAATTTAATTAGTAAAATACCTAAATAATAGAATATTTGGTATTATTTAGTGAGAACATTTTAGTTACGACGCTTGAATAAGCTAGATTTTCAGTGAGAATTAACTAGATTACTCGTATCTAAGTTTAGAGATGTTTAAGCCATTAGCTACTTAATTCAAGAAATGGCTTCATCAATTTCTTTTGCTTTCAAAAATAAATAGGTATAATGAAAATGTAAGTAGTTTTAGTAAGTTTCATTAGCGTAAAATAGTGTTTATTTCGAAATTGAAAGAAGAAAATTAGATTTTATTTTGGATTTAAGAAAAGCATCATTACGGCCTTCATTATTTTTATCAAAATGGTGACACTTCACTTGATTTACTAAATCGATCCGTTATTTGAAACTCTAGGTTTACTTCGGGCTATCGGATATTGTTACTGAAGTATGAAAATAGAGCAACCGTTCAGTGCTCAATGTAAAGAGTTCGAACAGCAATTTGTACATACTTTCCACAGCTGAAATAATTTTCTAAAGATTCCATTGAGTTTATTTTCATTTCATTCATGTTAGCCATGTTTATCCGGCAGTCGGGTAGGTATCGGGTTGTAAATCGAGATTCAGAGTCAATTAAAACTATTTAGGTAGGTAATTAGGTACGCCTACTTAAATCTACACCAGCTTTATTTATTTAGATAAACAATCTTAAATGCGAGATTTCGCTTAAATCCCAGATTGAGATTTTATTAGGTCGGCAACAGCAGTATTTTTTTAAACTATCCAAAATTACGAAGGCTATGAATTCCGGCAGAAGATTTAATGAGAGAAATGCTAAAGCCGCGTACAGATATCGTGAGGTATGTGCCGCGAATGGGTTGCTAGGTATACCTCAGGCCCTGGCAAGGTTGCGGAATAGTCCGAAAGGGATACCGGGACCCTGGCAACAGGCAACTGAAGGAACACGGGTGGGTTTTAGTCAGTAAGAGTCTGATACGCCCTTCCGCTCCGCCCAGAGCGGGAGAAGTCATTTGATGATTTCCCACCCTCAAAAAAAAAAAGGTATACCTCAGGCACACTGAGCGCATCCGTCGATGCGACGAATCTGATTTATACTGTGCCTGGAGGCATATGCGTGGCAATCCATGTTATGGTACTTGCCTAGCGGGACTGCTTATGATAATTCGTCATGATCATCGTCAGCCTACAGCCATCCACTGCTGAACATTGGCCTCTCCAATTGCACGCCATTCAACTCGGTTTTCGGAAACTCTCATCGGCTCGGTCGGCTTCCAGTCTAGCCAGATGCATCTGAATACCATTATTTTACACGGAGCGACTGCCTATCTGACCTTCACAACCCATTAATTGCAAGTGTAATACGATACCCCTTGGTAAAACTGGTAGTCATATTTTCAGCCTTCGGACGACCCGTAAAGACTGTCAAAGATCCACGAATGACAGCCGGGACCTACGGCTTAACGTGCTTTCCGAGGCACGGAGGAGTTTCGATATCTAAAGATCACTCATCCACGGAACAACTCCGGCAAGCGTAGCTTAACCTGATGGATCAACGCGTGCGGCTATTTATTACTTAGCTACAAGCTGGTCTTGCTTTTCTCAACTTTCAGTCAGTAATATTAAAGATTAATGTTGTGAACTTTGTTTTCAGCTCTTATCAGTATTTGCCAACTGACCTTAATTGCTTAACACAATTTCCAGGAAGTTAATCTAGTCTCGACCAGTGGTTATTTACACTTTATTTCCAAACTGTTAGCAACAAAGTGATAGGACCTCCAAGTTAATTTGAGGTACGTAAGTATGATCAAAGTATGAAGTAGTTAGTTCGCTATGAATGTTTCATTAATCGGTTCAGTGGTTTACGAAATTAGTCTGTAGGTAAACACACAAAGGTCTGGTTTAGTGGCTGTGTCCTAGTATTTTACGAGCTAATTTTTGAGGACAAAGAAGGATCAATAATATATGTAAATCTGTTTATCAAAATGTATAAAAGATTGATTTCCTTTTGTTGTAAAAGCCGATTTTTGTTGTACCAGTATCATGCTCTTGAACCTCATATCAACTCTAATACTTGACTTCGTTTGCATATAAATTATATTCAATGTCTCTCACTACCCTCAGTACCTAATGAAGCTGTTTTCTTACGAACAAATCGCGTGAAACCCGTCGGCGACAAGCTTAACTTTTACACGTCAAAAATATTTTGAAATTAAAACTAGATGCGGTTGGTGTTCTATCTGACTACTCTGAGAAGTAACTAGACAATAATCTTGGTAAGATCATGTGAGGTCCATGTAGATTAGTGTCAACACAACAATACTGTATTAATTACTACTATGTGTGCTTGACAGTATTGTTATAGCTTTATCATGTTGGTAGGTATGTACAGTACATAAGTAACTAACTAACAATTAACAATTTATTTTAAATACAAGCAATTCGTTTTGTTTAGAAATAATAATAATTGATTAAGTACATAAAGAACTAGCAAAAGCAGAAGCCTTGATTCGAAAGGAGATTCTTTTGTTAAAAGAAAAACGCTCTTCTTGATTCAGTTCAGTTCATTAATAAGGTTGGAATCAGAAGAATGTGAGAAATCGAGCTTTTTACGTTTGGAATCTTTTCTTGATTATAGTCAAGAGGATAACAGAACTATTGTGTTGAATCATCTTATAGACAAAAACCGGTATTTAAAATAATTTTATTTAAAAGCTTAACAAGCAGTAAGTATATTATTTCTCAGCTCGATATTGAGATCTTAATTTATAATTAAAATTATATTATTCCTCAGCTCGATTCTCGGCAACTCACATCCAGCAGCTACCAGCCACTCTACGAAGATCGTCACTCCACCTAGCCTGAAGGCGAAACCTTACGTTTGTGATTCGCAGTCTCCATTCAAGAAAACGTGTACCTAAACGCAAAATTCGGAACCGGTTTAAAAAATATCTGTTAATACCGGGTTATTTCGGTTTTCCTCCGAACTTTTCTTAAGATCTTTAGAACTTTATTTTAACCTAAATTAACGCGTTTATTCGATAAGCATGTCGGCATTCTTGTTACTGAATAAAAACTGAACAGCGCGCGACGTTTCGTTTATCGTACGTCCGTATTGACCGGTTTTTATTGCTCTAAACCGGTTAATCAGAAAATACCTTTTTACTCTTGCAAATGCCGGTAAAAACAACGGTTTATGCGAACGAAACCGAATTTAAATGTTTTTGCGACATTATAACGGTTTGAAAATTTAACCGGTATCCAAGCCTTGTCCCAACGGTCCGTTGGGTTCGGTAGAGTCGTAGGGCCGGCCCATTACCATTTCAACTTGCTTATTCTGTGAGGTATGTCAACAAGTTTGGTTTTCTTCCGAATCACCTCATTCCGGATTCGTCAACTGTACGCTCTATGGCTCTATACAGCCTCGGTGTCAGTCAAATTAAATTCTAAAGCATTCCATGTTCCCACCCCAATTAAAATGCTTTTACCTAAAAGGCAACACCATACCATTATGTGTAAATTTTGTCAAAGGGTAGTGTATAATGTGTCAAATTAATCTCGCGTCTTTGATCAAAAGATTTATCCGTTTAGGCGTTATTACAAGAAAGTGTATGATACCTTTAATAAGTACCTACCAAGTTAAGGCTTCGAAAATACCAGTTCCAATTTAGAATTATTGATATTGATAACTGTAATTGTAGCCACACTATTGAATTAGGACAATCCTGTAATGATAGTGATGATGAGTTGCTAAATAAATAATAAATAAATAAATAAATATTTCCGATCTATGGAAAAATTTTATATGAAAATAACTAACCTACCCTGTTTTATAATGAAACCGTAAGTTTCTATTTAAAGTAGGAACTTTTGCGTTCTCTAATGTTGACGTAAAGAATACGAAAGTTACGACTGATATTTCTGTCTCTTTGTTTCAGAACGAATTTATATAAATATCGCACCCTTTACCCATATAACACACATACATACATAACATCACGTCTGTATTCCGCGTAGGGTCAGGCAGAGGTGTACTTATAGTACACCAACATTTCGCCAGTTATGTTTAAGTCCCATGTAATAGGAGGCGAGACTATTGCCTATAGGGCTTATCATACAAATATTGCCTAAATATTTAAACATTCGACATAGTACAGTTTAACAAAATCTTGCTACAACCTTTACCTACATCTAATTTAGGTACACAAGTAAACTTCAGGCTCGCCCCTTATTACATGGGACTTAAACATAGCTGGCTAAATGTGGGTGAACTAAAGGTACTCTTCTGCCCATCCCTTTGAGGAAACAAGTCGTGATGTTATGTTTCCGTTAAATTCTTTAAACATTTCCCACAAAAGTCGTAAGAAGGGCAAAAAAAAAAGAACAGACAGAAATAAAGTCGATGTATCACCGCTATTGTAAACATATCACCTTTATATACACAGTCTGGTTGTAAAACTGTATCGGAATCATTTAACAGCCTGTGTTGTGCAACTTTCTGGGATTTATTGGTAAACAATGTGTCTTGTTAAAAAAAATACGGCGATAACCCAAAAGATAAAATGTCGGATTGGCGGTTGAGGTGAATCTGATTCCCACCTTGTACACATGAGCTGTGAGCATAGGTCTCATCTACATGAAGTCATGGGACTAATGTTTTATATAGAAAATGGGGGCCAGGCTATTACCTACTCGTACTATAAACCGAACACAAAATAGACTCCATGCTGTATGGTAAATAGGCTAAGAATTTTCTGAAGGAAAATCTCAAAAGATATCCCCTCTCTGGGGGCCTCTCTGGGGGCCTCTCTGGGGGCTCCTCGGGCATTGCGCCCAGACAACGAGGTACTACTAATGACACCATTTAAATGTTGCATGAGATCCACCTTTACGTTTCAAAACGAAAACTAATTTCACAAACCTAACTCACTAATTCTCAGTCATGAAACTAAAAAATTGGCCAAGGGCGCATCGAACTCGCAACCGAAACGTTCGGTACCACGGTAATATACTACATTTTTTACTTCAGTAAAAAATAAACACGTTTCTTATTATGCGGACCGGACCTCCTTTAATTTTTAACTTTAGTTGTATTATTGGTTCTTATAGAAATACACAATCTGTAAAAATTTCATTTGTCTACCTATTACGGTTCATGAGATACAGCCCACTGACAAACAGAAGGACAGACGGACAGCGAAGGCTTAGTAATAGGGTTACATTTGGCATCCTTCGGGTATGGAACCGAAATGAGCAAACCCATAATTTCCTCCTAAGTGGCTCAAATTATCGGAACAGTACCATTCACTATGCATACTAAAGAGCCACTTAATATTAATAATTCCACGAAATCAAACTTTAAACGTGACTAAACTTCCAATTTATTCCTATTCAGAGGGTTATCGGAAATAAGCGTTTGAATGGACAGGCAATTTCTAAGTAAACCTCTTCCTTTTCATGATATTGGTACCTTTTTGAATAGACTTACTTAAGAAAAAAACAATATTATAGGATCCCTCCTATAATATTGTTTTTTTTTTTTAAGTAAGTACATTTTATTAAGGTTCTTTGAAGTTGGCCCAGTTAAAAATAATTTATTTCGTCTTTATGTTGCTTTCCGTGATTGCTTTTTAATATTATCAAGATTATTATTTTGTAATGGGTAAGATAAGAACCCTTCTCACAGAGAGGAGGACTGTGTTCCATGAGAGTGTACAGTCAGGCTAAGTGAATCATGACCCACCTTGACGATAAATCGTTTGAAACTGTCAAAACAATAAAGATGGCAGATGACAAATTCGTTACCAAGGAACTGTATATTTACGCGAATGTCGAACTAATTGTATTTGAATGTCTGTAAGAAAATAAGCTTATGGTGGGTCAGAATTCAATTTTTTCGACTGTACATTAATAGGCTATATAAGAAAATATTAGGGGCTTGTTCGTGGCTAATTACAGCCGCGCAGGTCGATCAATCAGGTTAAGCTACCCTTGCCGAGGTCAGTCCGTGGATGGGTGACCGTATTCATATGCCGTACGTCGTTTATCCTCCGTGCCTCGGAAAGCACGTTATGCAGCGCATCAGATGAATGGAAGAAGATCTTGTCAGTATGTCTGGATTATTGCGAGATAAGCGTATGACTGTCGAGTGCCTAGTTGTATACTTTTGTCACTGGCTCTAATAATGTGTTTCTGTCTTTGTTTTTATCTAATGTAATTGGCCTTGGCCGTTTTATATTAAAGTAAAATAAATAAATAAGCCGTTGGTCCCGGTCGTCATTTGTGGATCTTTGACAGTCGTTACGAGCAATCAGAAGCCCGAAAGTCCGACAACCAGTCTTACCAAAGGGTGTTCGTTACCCAGTAACTGGGCTGTGGAGGTCGGGTAGGCAGTCGCTTTATTTAAAATACTGGTATTCAGCTGCATCCGGTTAGACTGGAAGCCGACAAAGCCGGAAAAGGCTAGGTAGATTGATCATGCTAATATAAGAAACGATAAATGGGATAAGGGTAAGATAAGGATGATGAAGGAAAGTGTTACTGTATAATTATCAACAGAATAATGGACAACTAACGCGTAATAAATCTATGTTCATATGAACATCCATATGGCCATAGATTTATTACCCGTATCATATCTTTGAATAAAAACCGGCGAAACCTTACTTTTTCCGATTCGCAGTTTCCATTCAAGAACACGTGTACCACAACCCAAATCTCGGAACCGGTTTAAAAAATACCCGTTAATACCGGTTTAGGTCGGTTTTCCCCCGAACTTTTCTTAAGAACTTTAGAGCCTTATTTTAACCAAAATTAACCGGTTTATTCGACCAGCGGCGTGTCGGCATTCTTACTACTGAATAAAAACTGAACGGCGCGCGACTGTTAACAAGTTGGTTCCCTGCCGAATCACCTCATTCTGGATTTGATCCTCAAAGACAACACAACATGTAACAATTTAAACACCATAAGGCTCGTGAACTGTACGCTCTATGGCTCTATACAGCCTCGGTGTCAGTCAAATTAAATTCTAAAGCATTCCATGTTCCCACCCCAATTAAAATGCTTTTACCTAAAATTTTTGACATTGCCAAACTTTGACGACCGGAGATTATTACAATAACTGAGTTGGACATCACCTGTTTATTTACACAAAACGGCTGGAATTACACTCTGAACCGTAAAAAACAAACACTTAGAATACCCTCATAAAAATCTTACATATTTAACCTTCATTAAGCTTGGTCCCTCACTTTCCCTGAAAAAGCAATTTCAGCAAAAAAGGTCGTAACATTTATGCTGTACTATACTTAAATTCAGGTAGGCAAGCCAGGCTTAGCATAAAACTGGCACTAAACTTCGTGAAATGCAAGCTCTAGATATCTTTTCCGTGTAGACTACAATTTGGTCAACAATATTTGGGTACAATCTGGTGTATATTTTTGTAGGTACATTGCTACGACGCTACGAAGGGTACGATAGGTACGTAGCGCAGAGGTCCAAATGTTTGCTACGCCGATATTTCGGGGAATCGTAGCATTGCCAAAGCGTCTACGAATTTCGGAAACGATTCGGTTCGGTGGTTTTATACGGTTGTACAATACCGAATTGGTAGTTGCGAACTAGCGAAATCTTCCACATAATAGAACTATTCAAAATTATAAAGTAGCTACTTGAAAGGAAAGCGGCCAAGTGTGAGTCGGACTCGCACACGGAGGGTTACCAAAACGAGTTAAAACAAGCCGAAAAAAACACGTTACTTGTCCCCTTTAATTTTTAACCGACTTCCAAAAAGGAGGAGGTTATTTGTTCGTCTGTATGTATTTGTTTTTTTAACTTTATTTTATTTTTACCCGACTACGGCGAAGAAAAAAGGAGGGTTATGATTTTGACCGGTATGTATGTATGTATATATGTATGTATGTATGTTCATCTGTTCCCTCCTATCTTCCAAACCGCTTATCACAATTTGACAAATGAGGTATCGTTAGAAGCGTCGTGATTGTCCGCTGGTTATAGGCTATGTGAAGTCACATTAAATTAAAAATGGCACCATCAGAGGACATAAAGTGAGGAACTTAAAAAAAAATGGTTTAATCGAACCATTTTGGGTATCAAATGAAAGGGCTTAATGAGCACATTTCAAAAATATATATATTATAACCACAAAAGAATTTTAAAAAAAATCAAGTAATAAAAACTAAAACCCAACTACGACTTAAAAGGTATAAACAAGACACCACAGACAGACTAATTAAAAATCCGGGGTCACACGTAATCTGTTCGATTTATGCCCTAACACGTGTGACTCCGGATTTTTAATTTCTCTGTCTGTGGTGTCTTGTTTATACCTTTTAAGTCGTAGTTGGGTTTTAGTTTTTATCACTTGATTTTTTTTTAATATTTGATGTTATAGCGGCCAAAGTACCAAGTACGTACTCTGTCTACTCATACGGTTCAAATACAGTCCTGTGACAGATAGACGGTAAGCGGGAGCCTGAGTAATCCAGT
This sequence comes from Lithophane semibrunnea, assembly GCA_947363905.1. Classification (NCBI taxonomy): domain Eukaryota; kingdom Metazoa; phylum Arthropoda; class Insecta; order Lepidoptera; family Noctuidae; genus Lithophane; species Lithophane semibrunnea. The sequence continues at coordinate 15,919,047 of OX376189.1, read as the reverse complement.
AACCCTTAAAACACCACTCAATATAAAAATAATTACCATGAATGTTTTCCATAATTATGATAATCAAACATGTTAGATTAATATCGTGACAGTTACTAATTACCCTGGCTTAATACCCCACAGCTCAAACCCAGACCATAATCAATCCATCACTAATCTCTTCCAATATATTGATCAATATAAAATATAATGTTCATTACATTTTCCCAACCGTAGTGCTTAGCAAACTTTCAAACATCCATTAGTTGATCACAAATTCGCAGAATCATCGCATTATACTTGAGATGCTTAAGAAGTAAAAAGGCGGAATTACTAGAAAAAATGAATTTGCGAATAGAAGAAATATCTTAGCCTTCTTTTTTGTTGTTTTTTAAACACTTTTTTAAAGTGGAAAGTGTTTATACCTAAAAGCAAAAAGGAGTCCGTTAACAAAAAAAAAAATTAAAAAAATTTTTGTCTACCTGTCAGTCTGTCTGTTACAGTTTGTCCTAGCTAATATCCGAAACGGCTGGACCAATTGATGGGACTTTCACTGGCAGATACCTGATGTTATAAAGAGTAACATAGGCTTTTATTTAAGAAAAATAATTAGGATCCACTGCAGCTAGTCTACAATATTCTTACTTCAAGTACCTACAACTACATTGCATTATTAAGTGTCTCCTCAAGTAACAATAAACCTGGGAAGTCTTGCTGATAAGCATAACTTTTTAACTTGATATTATTATAGCTATAAAAGCTCCTGTCCGCACAAGAAAAGAAATTACCTTCTTCTCTTGTGTGCAACTTTATTGCTATTGTAACTATACGACGGGTGTTCATATTCATTCTCACTATTTATTAATAGTGAGAATGAATATGACGCAATTATTTGTTATCAAATGTTATTTTATTTTTCGACGTAGTCACCTTTCAGGGTTATACACTTTGTATAACTTTTTTGTAAAAGTAAAATTCCCTTTAAAAAAAAATCTTCTTTCTGATCCCTTAAAAAATCGTGTACCGCGGCGACTACTGCATCATCATTTTCAATTTTCTGGCCCCTGAGATGTTCCTTTATCCGCAAAAATCGGTAAACATCACAGGAGCAAGGTCCGGTGATTATGGAGGATGTGCCATCAATTCGAAGCCAGCTTCTTGAATGGCAGCTATCGCAACTCTGGATTTGTACGCGGGGGCGTTATCTTGGTGAAACAAATAAACAACAGAACACGTTCCGAAACGACGCAAACAAATGACTTCTATTTTTTTTAAACAAAAGAGAATTGATTTTTTTTTTTATTATCATTATAGCTAATGTCTGGGCTATGCCTGTCAGTATTTTTTTTTTCTTTCCAAAGAGAATGTATCTCATTCTCACTATTTATTGAACACCCCTCGTATTGTAAATAATATACTGTGTCGTACTGTCATTTTTCTACCGTGTATTATTGTAGCCATATTCAGAGCCCCAAGCAATGTGCGAAAAATTAAAGTATCTTCGTCATGAAAAGGTTTTTTCCAATAAAAAAGCATCATCCGAATCGACTGAAGCTGTAAAGAATTGTGGGTGGAACATACTTAAAAAAAATATTCCTACGAAATTGAGAACTTTACTTTTTTTAAGTCGGATAAAAATAAGGCTATATTAAGTAGGTACCTATTCAAGTCCCATCGGTATATTCACATTAGTGGTTATTTCTTGTGCCAAGCGTATTCTTTAGGAAAATGTACGCACTGCAGATTTTATTCTGAAAGTCGAATAAGTTGCCAAAAAATACTCTTTATCAAATGACCGGGTACCATGTAGCACCTATAATAATAATACTATTCATCTTCATTTTAGTATTAAATAAAGCAGATTAATTTTCTGGCAAAAAATAATTAAGTTATCCACATCGGCAAATTAATTATTATTTTGAATATTTGCCAACTAAGCTACATTACCAGATTTCCCTAACACATTTATCTTTCCTTCCAGTGACAAAGTGTACTGTGACGAGTGATGTATAGTGAACAGTGATCAAAATGGACAAGAACACGGCCGAAGCCAGCAAGGGCGGTCAGTTGTGCGGGCAAGTGCGTCGGTTCCGAGACAAAACGCCCGATTTGTCGGCCGACTTGTCGTTCGAGGAGTTGAGGAATAAGTTCGATACGAGTGCGCCACGCGCGGCAAGGAACGAAATCGCTTCGAACCCTGCCACGCACGGCAGCGCCACCCGACAAGTGGTCAGTGGCAAAATCTTCAAGAAGTGCAAGAGTGCCACATTTCAGATAGATGGCGCCACATACACTATTGGTAAGTGAGGTTCGAGTTAGTTTGGTTTTCCGCCGCCTGTTTGAGGGTGGCGCTAGTAGGATGTTTACGGAGCTTTTTGGAAGCTTTTGATACGATGTTGTTTTCAGATGATAGTATGTTTATACAAGAATTGGTTGAATATTGCGCGGTATTCAGGATTTGCTCTATTGTTTTGTTTTATTATAAACCAAGCCCCTGCAAAACTTTATTGTTTGTTTAGATAAAATAAAAAAATATCAATACTCACTTACAGACTTGAAGAGGATAAGGTAATAAATAGGTATGTCTTATAAACGTTTTTATCATTATTTCAGTGGAAAGTTTCAATCACAACAAGGCATATAAATAATACCTACTTCAACACTTAATAATACTTTTATAACCAGAAAGATATAAAAGTTATACAGATATGATGACGTACATTATAATAGTTTTGTAGATAATTTTATAATAATAGGTAATAATCAATATACAGTATGTTAACTAACAAAGGGCGTTCCCGTTAACCTGCAATAGTATAGCGTCTATACATGCAACAAAAAATATTACCATTAAAAAAAAAGTTTTTTTTTTTTTGTATAAAATAATAGAAAATAAACTCGCTGTACACGCCCACTTGTTACACTTGTTTTTCTACGTTATAATACAAGTGTGCGGGTACAGAGTGTTTCTTTTACGTTTAAATTTAATCGTTATGTGAAGATTTAACGACACAAAAAAAACATTTTTTTTTAGCATGCATACACGCTATACTATTGCAGGTCAACGGGAACGCCCTTTGTTAGTTAACATACTGTATTAAATAAAACAAATTATTTGAAAAACAAAAAACCCGACTGCAACAACCTACAACCGAAAAGAGAAAAACAAGCATTGAACTTTGTTTTTTGTAAGTTATTGCAGGCCGACAGACAAACGTTACACCGTATTTCAGGTTATTGGTTTGTACCCGCCTGGAATACCTTACAAAAAACAAAGTTCAATGATTGTTCATTACCCTCCTTCTGGGGCAGTCGGGTAATAAGGTTCCGTCATGACTTCATCACAGATAGCAATGACTGCCTAGTTGGTCCAGCGGTCGCAAGCGCTATTGCTGAGCATGAGATCTTGGGTTCGATTCCCGGGTTGGGCAGTGTTATTGGGTTTTTCCTTTTTCAGTAGCAGTCATTACTTCATCAGTACCTAGTCTGGAATTGTGCCCGGTTGATGACAATAGGCTCGCATTACATAGGACTTATACATAACTGGCAAAATGTGGGTCTACAAGTAGGTACAGTCACGGACTTTAATTGATGAGCCACTTGGTACTGTTCGCATTTTAGCCGTGTAATGCAAATCGGGTTTATTCGGTTCCCGACACGCAAAGTCATATGACTTCGTATTAGAAGAAGAAAATTATATTTCATATCTTTACCGGTTGGCTAACCTGAGAGCAGAACTACAAACTTGACAGCAGTGACTACTCAAAGTCAACCAATTGCAGGTCTAGCAACAGTACCTAGCAACGATAAACAGTTGTTGCTAGGTTACTGCTGCATAGTAACGTTAGCGTACGGAGAAATTCTCTGACATCGATATTTCAACTGTCACTGTCTTCAGTTAAGTTTTCAGAATTATTGAGTGAATGAGCTATGATTCAAAGGAGGTCAGTATCAAATAGATTGGATAAATTTAATGCAACATTGTATTTATTTTTATCATTAAGAAGGAACTTATTAGTCAACCTCTATGAATAAGACTATTTCCGATTAAAAGTAATTTATTTGTCATCTTGATATTTCAACTGCCACTGGCTTCAGTTATGTTTTCATAATTATCGAGTTAATGAGCTATGATTCAAAGGAGGTCGGTATCAAATAGATTGGATAAACTTAGTGCAACATTATTATTACAGAACAAATTAACAGATAATATTTATTTTTATCATTGAGAACTTATTAGTCAACCTCTATGGATATTTCCGATTAGAAGTAATTTATTTGTCATCTTGTTTACGAGCTTGCGATTTGAGTTCGTGTTTAATCGTATAATCTCGTGAATGTATGAAAGTAAACAAGATGAAAAATAAATTACTTTTAATCGGAAATATCCATAGACGTTGACTTTATTAGTTAACCTCTATGGATATTTCCGATTAAAAGTAGTTGTTTACGAGCGTGCGATTTGAGTTCGTGTTTAATCGTGTAATCTCGTGAATTTATGAAACTGCAAAATTGAAAAGTTTGAAGGTGGCTCATCAATTAAAGTCCGTGACTGTAAATACACCTCTGCGAAATCCTTCGGGGGCGGAGGCGTGATGTTATGTTATGTCATAATATTGATGGTAATAAATAATGGTAATAAATGAAACAATAAAGAAGTTATATTTATTTTACTATAGGTTATTAAAATCAAACTACAATAGTTTGTCGCAATTATTAATGCTTGGCCATCTGGCAAAGTTTTTAAACAGCTACTAGAACTTGTATTAGCTTCTTCCTGAAGTTTTTCAGTAAATATTTAGTTAATTTTGATGATAGTTTTTTTTTTAACTCGGCGGTCACAGTCTGTTTTAAAGTTCAGACATAATCTTGGTCAGGCCAGGACCATGTAGAATAGCGCCTGAAATGGTCTTTTGAGGAAAGAACCACACAGATTTGAGTGTACCTGTCCAGTCAGTGCAAGCATTTGTCAGTAATAGTGGAGTTCAATGACACCTATCCCAGCGCCGGCGATTAACCAGATGAGAGTAGAACTAGCAACTATAATAACGCAACGTTTGTTCTTGTTATTGTTGTTTGTTTGTTACAAAATTGTAATTTTTTCCACTCTGTAATCGGCATTTCGTTTATTACCCGACTACGGCGAAGAAAAAAGGAGGGTTATGATTTTGACCGGTATGTATGTGGGATAGAAATATTGTATCACGTTAAGTATGAACGCAGATTATAATTGTTAAACGGAACGCACCGGATGAAAGAAAGGGATGTATGTGTGGGAGTGAGAAAGGGATAGATAAAAAATGGCGATAAGCACATCCACGACTAGTCACGGTGTAACGATGATCCTTTTTGTGTTTTAAAAATAAATTAGTTTTACGAGCAATCGTTTATTTTGCCTACCAATCCCACATGTATGTATGTATGTTCATCTGTTCCCTCCTATCTTCCAAACCACTTATCACAATTTGACAAATGAGGTATCGTTAGAAGCGTCGTGATTGTCCGCTGGTTATAAGGCTTACAATCAAATTACAAAATACAAATTAAAAATCCGGAGTCACACGTAATCTGTTCGATTTATGCCCTAACACGTGTGACTCCGGATTTTTAATTTGTCTGCCTGTGGTGTCTTGTTTATACCTTTTAAGTCGTAGTTGGGTTTTAGTTTTTATTACTTGATTTTTTTTTTATAATTTGTGATTGTTGTTGGTTTTCATTTGTTATGTCGCAATACATACTTTGGCCTCACAGAGCATGTATGATGTGTATCTTGGTCTCTGACCGGATTGGAAATGTAGTCTGTGCCACAGACTAAGTAGCCCCCGAATACGAGGCTTTTGGGTACTAATTAAATGACATTTTTTTATTTTGTAATGTGTGCGTTTAGTTTGTGCAGTATAAACAATTTTTCTTTCTTTTTCTTTTCTTTCAACGACCAGCGAGTGCGCGACGGGAACGAGCAACTACTCGCGGATATGTTACGAAGCCCGAGTCTCTGAGCGAGTGTTTTTCCCGCCAAGCGAGTGTCGCTGAACGTGTAGGTACTTTGATAGCTCTTGTTGCTGCGACTAAGGAGTTCTGGCCGGTGGTGTAACCAGTCGGCGATTAACTATATTATGTTTCTCATTTACTTAGACCGGACCTACAATCTTTTGGATGTTTATCTCGCACGACACGGGCAATGCAAAACTTTTAAATAATATTATTTTTCCTTGAGGCGATTCGCACGAAGTTAATTATTTGTGGGGAATCTACAACCCCAGGAATAAGTAAATTTGCCAATAATCCGAGAAAATCGTTGATACTCGCTTCCTCGTCGGCGGCGGAATAAAGACCTTAAATTTTCAATGAATCGTGATGATTGCGTGCTTCGCTCCGCATTCCACGGAACCATAACATCTGATATTTGTAATTCAATGGAATAATAATTGATTTATTACGATGATTAGCTGATATTGATCATTAAACCATATTTGAAACACGCATGTCAGTGTATTTTGTTTACGTGATTTATTTTTTATTATTTATTTATTATTACACATTGTGTTTGAACTATTATGTAGTTATAGATAGTATCTGTTAACGTGTAGAATGGTACTCTCTCTACTATTATCTACAATAATAACTTTTGTAGGTACAATGGCGGAGAGAGTAGCTAACGTGCAACACATTTGAATAAACAATAAAATTTAGGATTATTTGCTATCTCAATTAATAATACCTAATCCATACTAATATTATAAATTCGAAAGTAACTCTGTATATCTGTCTGCATGTTACCTTTTCACGCCTAAACCACAGAACGGATTTCGGAGATAGATGGTATCATGGGGAAGGACATAGGCTACTTTTTATTACCGACGTCAAAAAAGGAGGAGGTACTACGTTCGTTGTTTTTTTTTTTTTTTTTTAATATATATATTCACCGATTACTCCGCCGTTTGTGAACCGATTTTAAAAATTCTTTTTTAGTTCGAAAGGGTATACTCTCGAGATGGTCCCATATAAATTTTATTAAGTTTGCTTGCGCAGTTTTTAAGGTAGCTTCAATATTACGTATTTTTCCCACAGTCTATGTCGACGATATAATTATTAGACGCCTTCACTGTTATTTACATAGCAGGTTATTTACGTACCACCACTAAAAAGTGAAAAATAAAAAAAATTACAAAAAAAAACAACCGACTCCAAAAAAACACTAAAAAAGTGTAAATTTACTTTAATTTCGGAACTCGGTGGCAAAAAACGAAAATTAAAAAGCAAAGACACCGACTTCAGAAATTAAAGTTATTGTTCTCTTTTTTAGTGTTTTTTTTTAAGTCGGTTGTTTCAAAAATAATCCTATAGGGGTGATATAGGGGATGAATGTTTTTATTGGAAACCTAGCATTTCTTAAGTATCCCTGTAGTCCCGAGAGACGATATCCGACATCCACGCGAGCGAAGCCACGGGCAAAGCTAGTAAAAATATATGTAGGTAGGTCTAGGTACCCTTATTTTAGGTACCTACCTTTTCCCATCATATTCACAGTCCACATTTGAAACGATCTCTATGTTTGTATAATGCATTTTTGATATAAACTGTACCTACTGTTAATATTAATAAAAAAATATTATACACAAAATAATAACGAAATTTGGTAGAAGCAAAGCATGCAACATTTATTTTTATTTCAACATAAAGAAAACCTTGTTTTTGGTATTACGTATCTACGAGTTCTCTTTTAACTACCCACCAAAAACGGAACGCCATAAAACAAATTTAAAACAACAACAAAAAAATAAAGGGAAGTAGGTACGAAATGGCGGGGAATTTCCACAACCCCGAGTTTATCTTGTGCAACGATAAAACAAATTGTTGCCGTGCTGGGTCGAAATGCGTCGCGTCACGCGAACTAAGGCTTACTACTGATCCAATTAACGCGAATGTGAACCTAGCCTTATGTTACACAGTGTTCTTAAATTATGTGGAGTGTTTAATTCATAATTTGATGTTGATTTTACGGTACACGTAAAGGGGTGTTAAATACATCGTTTTATAAAGACGTGAAAAATGTTGAACACATTTTTATTGCGAAAATTCTCACGTGAGCAGTTACTAAATGTTCTGCGGAACTTTATGCCCGTTTTTGTCGAACTAGTGTCTGCCCGCGTCTTTGGCCGCGTGAAATTTCTTGTTTTAACATAAAATAATATCATACTATTGCTTCCCATGAATGAAAATTACCTCATATATACAAACTCAAAAAAATTACCTGTTTATAATAAATCTAAAGTAACGTAACAACGTCTTCAGGTTGAATTTTCGACTGCGTAAAAATATTGACACTTTAATATCAGATAGAAATTGTATTTTCTTATCTAAAGTTGACACTGAAGTTCACTTCGAAAATAACAAGCGTCTCTGCTAAAAATAACTCACAATTGTTGTGGTTGCGTTTGCCAAAATTGAACATAACATAACATGGTCATTGCTACTATATTAATCATCTGAATGTGACAGATTGAGCCAAAACATTCCGATCTATCTAACAATAATCAAAGTAACTATTCTAATTGCTAATTTCATCAAAGAAACTGAACGCGACCAGACCTACTTAACTGCGTAGCCGAGAATCGAGCTGAATGGCGTGCAATTGGAAACGCCTACGTGCAGCAGTGGACTGCTGTAGGCTGATGACAGTGAAACTGCGTCCAAGAGCTGTCAGTGTCAATATTTCACAACAATTATGAAACTGACAGTCCTTGTACGCGGTTGAGATGTGCTGATTGCGTTCAGTATCATTGGTGAAATTCTTCCAAGCAGCTCACCAAGAGACCGCGATATTATATTTCCTCGCAGCTCGCAACTCGTCTTTCCTCATACATGAGCGAGCCAAACATTTGATTTTTATAGTTTACTAGCTACTGCCCGCGGCTTCCCTCGCATGTATGTCGGAAATTATCCATAAGGGCTGATTTTATTAAAGTCAAATATCTTTTATCCGTGGAATAAAATTGTCGTCTGACAGTTTTTGTATGGAAAAACTGTCAAAAACTCAAAATTTATTCGCAGGAGACATACTCGGTATAATAGTTTGGTGGAATTCGCCCTAAAACGAAGTACCTGGATAAAAGTATCATAAGTCCCAACCCAGGTCATGGTATGCCTGTAGGTACGATTCGCTCTAGGAACAAATAGAAAGAGTTAGTTTCGCATTTTTAATAATAGTATGGATGTAGCGCTCATGACCTCGTGGCATAGTAACAGCCGCACATTTCGATCGATCAAGGTTAAACTACGCTTTCCGCGGTCGGTCCTTGGATGGGTGACCATGATCATCCATGATGGGTTCCTTTCATACCGAGATCCCTTCGTGCTTCAGAAAGCACGTTAAGCCGTTAGTCCCGGCAGTCATGTACATCTTTGACAGTCGTTACGGATAGTCAGAAGCCTAAAAATCTGACAACCGGTCTTACCAAGTGGTATCGTGATACCCAGTTACTGGGTTTTGGAGGTCAGATAGGCAGTCGGTCCATGTAAAGTACTCAGTTGCATTCGGTTAGACCAAAGAAAAGAAAACCAAGCCAACCCCAATGTATATCGTTGGGAAAAGGCAAGGGAGATGATGATGTATCGCTTCATTATCATCGTTCAACTGAAAGACATCCACGGCTGGACATTAGCCTTCCTCAAATATCGTCAACCGGACTTTTGCTTGTCGCATCCTACGGATTCTCACGATCATTATCAGGTTATCGGTCCACTTTGTGGGAGGCTTACCAACGTCGCGTCTTCCGGTACGCGGTCGCCACTCCAGAACCTTTAATATATACATACCTAGTAGCTCAATAAACTGTATTTAAACCCTCGTGCAAACTGGCGCGATGACGCGGGCGCGACAGGCAGCGTGACCCTTGTCGCGCCCACGATATCACGCCTGTTTGGTCGAGCCTTATTTATTTCATACAGTACCTGAGACACGACCTGGCGTAAAAATCGTACGTCCTGTAAAAACAAATATATGGCCGAACTGAATTATTAAGAATTACATAGATATCTTTCCACTCCACCTAATACCTACAGGCGTCATGATTTTTCAGATTTCAGAAACAAAAGCCAGTCCAGCAAAACTATATCAACTACATACCAACTTCTCATCGCTCCGGACATTCTCACACGTCGCCATAAGTTACTTCTCAAGGATTGGAGGACCCTAAGGTTAAGATCCAAACAAAGGGACCCGCTCAACTGTAACTGCGACGTCACTTGTTAGCTAGTTTCCACTTCGTCTTGTTACGAGATCAAACTGTGTACGTACCGACGTCAAGAATAGCATTTTTTCTAACAAATTGGTTTAGTTTCAGAATGTAGGGAAGAGCTTGTTTGATGAAAGCAAAAGTAGAGCAAGTATGTAAGCAATCGATTTTACATATAACATAACATCACGCTTGTTTTTCCCAAAGAGTTAGCCAGAGGTTTTTATACCGATAGTGCACGAACCTGCCGCTAGCTTTTTCGTTAGTGGAGGTCAGATAGGCAGTCGCTCCATGTAACATACTGGACGGTTAGACTGGAGGCGACCCCATTATAGATGGGAAAAGGCTAGGTGGATGATGAGTATAAAAGGGGGCCAGCCTATTGCTATCAACCGGGATTTTTATCCAGACTCCGGGCTGCTACTTGGATAATCTTGATGGAAAAACCTAATAACATTTTGCCCGACCTGGAAATCAAAGCCAGGAGCTCATGCTCAACAATAGTTCAGTAACACTCGACCAAAGAGGTAGGTAGTCCCGTTTTTAATGTTAATAAAAAGCTCATACACGTGTATTTTCATAGTATCAGATCAGTATATTGATTGGCGTCTATTGTAAGAACTGTATGAGGAGATGACTATACATTTTACTATTCATTAAAAAAACTAATCGCTTGAGGATAATAAATTGAGAAGCCGGGCAAAACCCACAATCACGGAAATAATTATTTTAATAATTTACAACAAAAAAAACGGTCAAGTTTGTGTAAGACCATTTACAGTGAAGGGTTTTGTATTCGAGAAAAATATTTACGCATGCATGCAAGTAGGTATTGAGTTATCGTTCGCGTAAATAAGTTTGTATTCATAGTATTTCTGTGGTTGTAACCGAAAATATCACATCTCAAAAACTAAATAGTCTTTTCGAAACATCATAATCTTCATGATTATAGGATCCCACACGCATAATATGTATGTATATGTGCATCGAATTTCTTTTCGTATTTTCTCCACACCATTGCTTAGTAGAGTAACAGAATACACCTTTCCAATTTTCATCGATTTAATTTGTGTGAAATGAATCGTGTGCTATCGTATCATACGTAAACGTATTTATCTCATCTAGTTTTAAAAATATGATTGACGTGTAAAAGTATTTGAACAAACCTACTAGCAGAAATGAATCATTTATCATTTATACGTAATCGTTTGGCTACACTACATTTTACAAATTATTGAACTATTTCTTAATTTTAGTCACAATTAAGTTTTCAATTAATTATAAAAATTGAACTTCTAGCTACCGGCATGAAAGACCATGACCAAAAGCCAAGAGCTTTTCAAATCTATTATTTTATCAAGACTTTACATACTTGGCTGCTTTTGAAGAAGAACGAACCTAATTTAAAATTATTTGAATGGGCCTGATTGAAAGCTTAGCCTATTCAAACTTCGTGAATTGATAAAGATTAATTGGATACTAATTAATTAAACCAAGAATAAATATAACCCACTTTACTTTCTTAAAAAAACATTTGATACTGTTTTCTTAAGGTTTCAAGCAGGATTTAAAGTGTCTTCGAGAAAATGTGATAATAGTCAAAATTTTCTATCTGTACCTATATTTCTGCACTTTATTTCCACTTAAAATATAGAGGACAACGGAATTAAACATACAATAATCAACACTTACCACAAATCCGTGTTTATTAGTTGTTTAACCTAAACACCTTTTAAACATGACATTTCTGCGAGGAGTTTGACATAAAACTGACATTAGACACGCGTTGAACAAGGTCTAAGTTTTTGTGGTAAGGCCCTTTATTTTTAATTGAGGAGCAGTGGTGGACCAGTAGTAACGGCCCCGACTTACGAGTTTTAGGTCATGGGTACCCAAGCAAGCGCTTTACTTTGTGTAAATAATTTCATCACCACTGCTCTCAAAACGGTGAAGGAAAACATTGTGGAGAAACCGGCATATCCTAGAACTAATTCGAAGACATGTGACATCAACCAACCCGCACTGGACCCGCGTGGTAGATTATAGCCCACTTCCTCTCGAAGGAGGAAACCTGTGTCCCAGCAGTGGGAACAATAAAGGCTGATTATGATTATGTTACGATGTTTAATTTGAGAATGATTGTGAAAAACATGTGTAAGGAAAAAACGAATTCTTTATTATCTTAAAGTACCTACAATTCAAAGATGTCAATCCATTCAAACGTCTGTAGAAGTAACGGTTCATTATGTATTGAAAAACAATCAAACATTGTGGAAAAAAAAATTGTAATACCTATAACTTAGATGTTATAGGTATTTCAATTGTTTTTTTCTGATACCTACATGTAAACAATAGTGGCCTCCATACATGTATGAGTTACCTTTTCCAAGAGATAACTGTTATTTTGTTTCAAGTTTATCACCTGCACATGTATAATTAATTAACGTCTTAATAATCATCAACAAAAAATAAAAAGTACTCATAATTATTATCCGTTTTTTTTTACTGATGTTATACTTTTTAATTCCTTGAAAAAAGATACTTATACCAAGTGATTAGCGAAACGTGTCCAACAGTGTTTAATAAGATTTTAAATATAGTAAACATTTTCATACTCATGTTTCCATAACCTTGTCAAATTGATTTTATACTGAATACTGAACAAAAGATTGATGAGTTCATTAGTTTCTATATTATTTAAATATAATCATGACACTGTAGAAGAGCCTTCAAAAACCAGAGAACAGAATATAAAACAGTCTAAAATGATGACCATAATATAATTTAAAATATGCGTAGATGGAAGTCGAAGTTGTGATTTGAACTGGGTGAAAATCGATTTTTCAACTATAATATCATTAAAAGCTTTAAAAATATTTGATCTCGGAAAGCAGACAATGCACTATATCTCATTGCAAAGCTAAATTGGGGTGACGATGAGACAAGTTCATCGATGACAACTCAACTTTATTTGCACAACGTCTTCTCCGTCGGCGCGACTAAAATTGTCAAGGCAACTTGAGAGGAAAATATATTTCCTCGTAACTTGAAAGCTGAAAACTTCAGGATGTTGTAGAAACAGATGCTATGCTCAGAGCTTAATGTCCCGGGGATTTGGAACTGTAAGTTTGAGTGCTAGCACTAATGAGGAGCTACCTGTAGCGGGTCATGTGGAGCGAGCGACAGTCGCGCGCAGGCTTCCACGCGGTTCGGTAGCGCCGCCATGCCGCTCACCGCTCTCCGAACGCTCCGTCCGAACATGTCCGAACATATCTAACCGACACAAAATTCAAATCCAAAAAAATAAATCCCCACTTCGGTACAAGACAAAGTGAGTTCAAAGTTCGGTTTGTTGTCGTGAATTTAGGAAGGAAACCACCTGTTGGGCGCGATTTGGCATAGTCCAGTGGACAGCGTCACAATCTGTTTACAAGAGGGGGGACCACCCCCGTGGGTCATGACGCAACGTTTTATGGGCGCCCTGCGTTGCGTTACTATGGCGGAAAAACAACACTCGTAGCTTGAAAATAGATTTCCATGTTTCTTCCTGCGGTGTACCAAACATTCATTACACAGTTTAGCTGAAGTCGGATAATTTACGATCTGTTTAAAAAGCAGCATTCCCGCGCGCGTAGATATAAAAATTGTAAGCAACATATGACGTATTGTTTTAGTACAAAGCGTTGTTAATTTGTGAATGCTAATTTCGCGTCTAATTTATAACAACAGAGATTCTTTCAGACTCGCACAAAGAGCTGTTTGAAATGTTGGAATCAACATTAGATACGATACTTATAGAAGCACTCATTCACTAAGAGCACCCACTGAGTTCAAGGTTTGATCAACAGTCGGGTGATAATTACGTCTTCAGAGCTAAAGAGCGCAATAATATAAACAACGGAAAATTAGATCAAAATGCTTAGAGAATTAAAAATAGATCTGTTTCATTGAACCGAAACCTATTTATATTATTTATCAGAACGCATTCATCATAAACTTTATGATTGATAAATGGCTACTCAATGATTTCAATTTACCGCATAATTTTTATCTAATAGTTATAAATTTTAATAGTATTATATGATCTAATCATTAATCAAAGATAGTTAATCCTTCCTTACTCATTATCAAATTGAACACGGGTTAACCTAATCTTTCCGCGTTAGAAATCCATAAAATATCCTCCATATTAAAATCCTATCTATTAACCGACGTCAAAAAAAAAGAAGAGTTTGAGTAATAACTGTCAATTTATTAGTTTTAGGTCGGCGAGCAATGAAAATGTCTTAAACATACTCTTAATTTACGCGAGTGCTGTACCATATCAAAACACACTGTTGAACATAAACATATCCGAATTTTTTAATGATCGACTAGTGAACGAGTGTGAAGTGAACGCAGTGACGTGATTTAGTGACAAAGTGTTTGTGACAGTTTGTGCGGAGATAGCGTATGATGTGATGATGAGGCGAGGGAAAGTGCTGCTCGAGGGCAGCAGACAGGGCTCTGTCGACGGCAAGGGTATACCTGTGGCTAATGATAAGGAGCTGGTGCACAAATGCCATAGCGATCCTGGTGGTGGTCGCGCTCTTGGGGCCGCCCCAAGGACGCACAGGCATCGATCTGCGTCCGGGGCGACGAGGAAATGCGTGCTGACGCTTGACGGATACTCATATGTCATTGGTGAGTCGGTTCTTACCAGCTGCGAGCACTCTTAACGGGTTCTTTCTATTAGATTTGTATCGCGTGTCACGTTACCAATTAATTTGAGTCCGACAGTAGCGGCACATTTAATGAGCGCTGATTCGTGTTTTAATTACAATCATGTGACTTCATTCATTTCTGTACCAGCTACTGGTCTTATTAAAAATGTTATTTTTATTAAAAATTCTTTCTTCAATTTATGGTGTTATCAAAAACAGAACGGGTTTTTGAAGCTGCTAAAATCTATTGACGCACTTATTTATTGACTACCAGATGTTGAAGGTAAAAATACGGCTGTATACAAATTAGCATATTAGTTTAGCAAATATCGTTTCAAAGAGATCTTACAGAGTGTTTGAACACCGTTTCAAGATACGTTTAATGTTCGTGTAAGATAATTATACCTACAAAGGATTTCAAGAGAGATGTAATATAAAGTAATGTCAGGTTGTTAGTTCCAATCCGATACTGCAGTGTTTAATCCCTTGGGCTTATATCGTAAATTACGTGGAATAATAATACATAGTATCTGATCTTCTATAGCAGGAATGCAACATAAACACATAAAAAAAATCAAAATCTGATGTGATTATGATAGCAATGTTGAATTTAGTAAAGATTTGGACGACAGAACTACGTAAATAATTGCACTTGAGATAGTTTCGAATAATGAGCTCTATTCGTACAGAAATCAATACTGATGCAGCATTTTCAGTAAACTTTAAATAAATACTAAACTATTCCATCAAAGAATAAAACAAGCATTCACGCTTTCTAGATGCCACAAATTACAGTGATTGTATTTATGATACTTTAGGCATTTTCCTCACAAGCCGCATTCTGGTCTGCAAATTAAAGATTAAGCATCTTAGTATTATGGAAGTTGACAACAAAAAGCACGAAATTCGTTTGGTATAATAACCGTTACGTCTGGCTAACTTGATTTGATCCTTATTAAAGTTCCGGCGTGACTTATTGTGCAACATTGCTTGTCATCAAATAAAGTCTTGTAACTGTTTCATTGTCAGCCTGTCTTTGCCACACCGTTTAATAAGCCTACTCAGGATGAATGAAGTGTCTTTCTGGACGTCAATTTTGCCTACCCTTGGTATATTACTTTTTTTGTCGTCAAATTAAGGTCTTTCTATGAGGTCTTTGTCCTGAAGTAGGTATGTCTCATTTCTAACATAATATTGTCTTTTGCTCTGAAACGTAGTCGCTCACAAAGGGCTTTATTAGAAGGCTGAAAGTCACCCAAAGGGCAATGGGGAGGGCTATATTTGGAGTTTCCCTACGTGATCGAATCAGAAATGAAGATACCGTAGGAGAACCAAGGTAACCGACATAGCCCGAAGAATAATAATTGCCAAACTTAAGTGGCAGTGGGCAGGACACATTGCTTGCAAGAACAGATGGCCGATGGGACTAAAGGTTTTGGAGTGGTGACCGCGTATCGGAAGACGTATCGTTGGAAGGCCTCCCACAAAGGGGCCGATGACCTGGTAAAGGCCTGGTAAAGTGGCGGTGCTTGAGGGAGGATTTTTTCCAGCAGTGGACGTTTTTCGGTTGAAATGATGACGAAGATGATTTTATTTTATTTATTTTTTCAATTTCATAGGCATAGCACAATATATTCTTACTAGAAATTGTTGGGTTACATATAAAAGATGACAGTATAAAATGCTTTTAGTTCCATGTTTTTTTGCTATAGTTTTTGTCTGACGTGCAAAATAATTGTGGCACGCTGGCGATAAAAAATTGGACCCATCATCTCATCTACATAATATATTAGTATACTAGGTTTTTTAATGTCACTTTAATTTCCATGTACAGTTACGCAGTCGGTACATGTACTTATTACATACTATCTATATAACCTACATTCAATGTTGTGTTTAACCTCCTTCATATCACTCCAAAGTAAATTATAGTCAAACAAGTAGCAGCTGTAAAAAAGCCCATTTTAATTCCAAATGCCATTTTTTTTCCTATCTCTGTACGATATTTAGACCAACTACGTATATTAACAACCAAGGTTTGTTTAACCGTTTGTCGTGGCCAGTTTCTTTTTATTGAACGTGAACAGCTTTAACATCAAAAAGGATTATCCCTCCTTTTTCTTAAACCTATTAGACTAACCTTCCAAAAGCAAAGCTTTGTGATTACGCTCATGGACTTTGTAAATAGGTATACCATTATCTTTTATTCCTTTAACATGTTTCTAGGTTATTTTTTATGATACGAAATCTTTGTTTTATGTTTATTGTATACCTAGATGTAAAACTTCAATGTTATTTCTGTATATAACTGCTTCTTTTACAAAGTCTATATTTAAACAGTATTGTGGATAAGTTCAAGATTTAATAATAGAAGAAAGCGTAGGAATGCCTTTCCATTTATTTCACTCATCAGACTTTATTCATAGCGAGAACTAAATGGAATGTAAGCAATTGCACAAACAATTGTCTGTAAGACTGAGCTGGATTGTTTATTTACTATGCGTGGGCTATGAAATATTTTTGTGCCTCTTTGGAAGCTAATTTTAGTAAAGTAATGTATTCAGTTTTAGTAATAAAGTCTCGTTTGTGAACGTAAACATCAATCGATCTCAATTTTCTTTTCGTTTGTTTAGAATAAACTGTGAAGTATCGAATATTGAATAGATTTCAAGGTCTCTACCATATTTTAAAAATAGTAAAAGCAAAAACTGTGTAGGTACGTTATAAATTCCTTTTCCCTTTTTTCATTGTGTCAAATCACACCAGACAAAATCACAGTTCCAAAATTCATTTATTAATAATTCCCAAAGAAAAGCCATGGAAATGAAGCGTGTTTAGATCATTTTGGAGCAAAGACGACGAACGCGATGTAAGAGAGGATTAGAAGATGACAATGCCTTTAATCTTATGATGTAGCCCACTTGTTAATGTAATCAGCCTTCTAAGCTCCTTGGGACGGGAAACAGCGAAGGTCTTTTGGGAAAGAAAAAACAAGATTGATTTTGTTGATGGACATTTTGACTTTTTACGACGGCATTGATCATTATACTCGGCTGTACTTTCCTAACCACTGCAGTTGCTTTGATTTCTTAACGAGTGTTAGCAAACGGTTTAGCTATCGGCTAGTTGCTATATTTTAGACTAGCTTCCAATTAAATAGCCTCAAAGGCTAATAATTTCGTTTTGAAAAGGAAGTACGGTGACATTTTATAATTGGTAGTGGACAACGTATAAACTAGCGCTTTCCTAGAAATAGCGATGAACTTTCCGCTCCTCAAAAGCATCTTTGAACGATTTGGAGCTTCATTCTAACTTTCAACAACTTTTACTGTTATATTATCGCAAACATTTCAAAAGCCAATGATGCGCAACTAGTGATGGATAAATAATTATGTGTTCCCCTAAAATATGTGTAAGCTCAAACTCGGCCGAGCGTCGCCCTCTCACATCGTCAGTGATTATCAAAATCTGGTGTTCTATCTGCCGTCTGCGACTACGCGTTTACCTCGATGACGTCATGAAGATAAGTGATAACTAAGCGATAGCGCGTTATCGGATAACCGTGATGTATCACTAATCGAATGTGTTTGTAGTTTTGTTTTACCAGCTCGTGGCTGATGATAATAATGTGAAGTCTATGTTAGGACGGGTGTTGTGTGGAAAGTTTTGTTTAGAACTCAACACGGAACACGCGGCGAATTATCGTTTCTTTATTTTTATGTTTGACGTATGAAGCCTTCACGCTTAGTTTTATACATTGAAACTTTGTTGTTTCCGTACATACGAACAATAACTCTCTGAAAGTAAGGCAGATGAATAATGACGTCAACATATTTTTTTTGCAGATGACAATATTGTGTTGTATTGTATATATATGTATACAATACAACACAATGTATGTATATTGTCGGAGTATGACAATATTTACTCGCATGAGATAGAAGATGGAAAGAAGTAATCCATCCCTCCTTTTCTTAATTCAGTACATAAACCTGCTTACATGTGCCACAACAAGCCGAACTAATTGACAATATAATCATTATGATAGAATATGCAAATTCAATAGTAAATTAAACGGATCCAAAGTTTGTTAATCGTGTGTCAAACACAATTAAGTTTAGGCGACACAAACCGCTGGAGGGTAAACTGTAGCGGGAATGAACTCACTCCTATTGATCTATTGCGATGGAGCAATTTCAAACGTTAACACATATTTTGCTTAGATGAAAACGTTTGTACGAATGTTTTTGTAAAACTATTATGGAACTAGCTGTGCCCTGCGGTTTCACCCGCGTAAGTCTTATCCTGTGGGAATATCGGGATAAAAAAGTCCTAAATCCTATGTCCTATTCCAGGTCATGGTCAACCGATGTGCCAAATTTCATCTAAATCGATTCTGCCGTTTTAGCGTGAAACCGTTACAAAGAAATAAATAAACAAACAAACAAACTCACTTTCGCATTTATAATATTGTTTTTTTTTTTTATTTAATGTAATAACGTGAGGATTTTCAATCAATCTTCCTAGCAATGTTGGGGTCTGCTTCCGGCTAACCGGATACAGCTGAATACCAGTATTTTACATGGAACGACTGCCTATCTGACCTCTACAACTCAATTGCTGGGTACACAATACCCCTTGGTAAGACTGGTTGTCAGATTTTTTTGTGCTTTTGACTACCCGTAACGACTGTCAAAGATCTACGAATGACAGCCAGGACCAACGGCTTAACGGTTTTCGAAGCACGGAGCGGTCTCGATATATAATGGATGGTTACCCATCCACGAACCGACCGCGGCAAGCGTAGCTTAACCTTCAATCGACACGTGCCGCTGTTATTATTTAGCCTTGAGCCCCTCAATATAAGAAATTTTATTTCATAATATTTTTCCAAATGACGACAAAAGAGATAAGCATGGAACTAACTATAAGTGCTTTTAAATCCATGTTGTGCGTATGCTGAGTTGTGAAGTCTTTGACATCACCGTGCTATGCAAAAGTAATTACGCACGCAGTGACAGACGGTGCTCAAAGATGTTCATGTTTTTCCTGTATATTGAACTGTATCTGTTGCAGTAGTATAGCTACAAATGCTTATAGAAGCATTTGTAGCGGACGCCCCGTCTATATATATATCTATACATTATAGACGGGGCTTTCCACCATTATATGAGCTTTGAAATAGAGATTAGAGAGAACTGTTTTCTGAAAGGATACTTTATTCTACCGTCAACTTTGTATAGCAATAATAATTATTTGTTGTGATTAGCCAAAGCACCAAAAAATTTTTTATCAATTTTAAATATCAAAGTCTACACGAACTTCAATTTCAAATAAAGCTTTGACACTAATTATATCTACAAATAACCTGTTGGTGATCGCAAGCTTGATGTTACGTATGTATGAACTATCAAAGGCGTAATTGCGTCGATTTGAATCAAGTGGCCTTATAGAAGTGGGCCCGCCTTCACTTGATTGCAGACAATGCAATGTTTTGACGTTAACGCAAGCCTTGCATCGACTGACATGTTGTTATTTAAAGGGAGCATGATTTGTGCTTTGAAAGATCACGTTAGAGATTTTTATTATCTGAGGCTCGACAATATCGTATACAAGGTATACGTGATCCCAAAACCCAATAACACCCGTATCGGCGTGTGTTGTGATCAATAGTCTCTCGTGATTCCTATTGAACACGACATTGACTCAAACAATACGCGAATAAAGCCTATCAAAACATTTAATGAACAGCACCAAACACATCTACTTATATTTGGTTTACCTATAGGCTAACCGATTTTTGAAACACTTATTTTTAGCTCAGACAGGCTATATACCTACCTGCACGTACTTATTTGACCTAATATTCACACTAAAGATCGAACTTCAACCTAATTACCGAACCTAAATGGAATTATGACCGAATGTTTGGTGATATGCGAATAATTATCGAGATCTTATTAATTAGGTAATAATTAATTATTAAAATCTAATTTAGTTTAGACAGCTATAATTTTGGAATAGGTATGTTTAGAAATCACTCCAGTAAAGTTCCCGTCCCAGTCTCTCTCATTTGTCATCTTCGTTTACGGAAGATCTGTTCGTCATACCTTGGTCCAGTCGTTCCACTATTCCAACAATGCTTTCATATCCTCATTTTCAGACCACATAATTATACACATAATGCCATCGATTAGTATCGAAGAATCGAGCCTAGACTGAATTAAAAACGATAATTTTACAACAAAATTAAATTCATCTTTCATTTTTTTTTTTTAAATCATTGCACTCAAGACAAAACGTGCAACGGCACAATTATAAAAATCCTATCTAATATTATAATCCTATCTAATATTTGGCACATGGGTAACTACGACACATGCGTAACTATAATAAAACCATCTTAAAATAGCAATCTGATCATTCAGTACGATGAATTAATCTGTGATAATAATATAAATATTATATTTACACTTCAGTGCCCTTTAGAAATGTTATGCCTAAATGGTATTGGATTAAATTGCAGCACATGAAAACATCAATGTGTATCGAATATTATTTAACGAATTTGATGACTCATTAACATTTAAAGTACCTACACGTACCTATAATCATTTGATCGTATTATGAAATATTAATTTTATCACGCGACACTTTAACAATTTAGTTTATAGATTTTGTCCCTTTGGCTGCAATTATGGAAAAGGCTGGGAAAAAGGATAATTTAGGGTACAACATTTTGGCAAGAACACAACTGGCAAGAATTTTGCCAGTAATTATTTTCAGTAATGTTCGGTACACAGCATGCATCAGATAGGTGTGTTAATTTTTTAGGGTGTGGTGGTGAAAACCGTTCTCCAAGGAACCAACATCGTAATCGCGAAAAAAATATTCACCGGACGGTGAATAATGTATGGGACCAAAGTTATTGAAGTTTCATATGGAACGGGTGAATCTTTTTCGCGAGTACCATGGAGAAAGTTTTTCAGTTTGATGTCTGCACTAATAACCTTTTCTTCAAATAAAATTACCTACCCGTAATAATAGCGAGTGAATCATGATTCAAGTTGGACTAACAATGCTTCAAAACATAATAGCATCTACATAGATGCAAGGCTACACCGGTCAAGCCAGTTCCTAAGAATAAACCACAAAGCTTATATCTGACGAATATCATGTGTCACATAACAATGGTAGAATGCTACTAAATGATGTCAAACATAATGCAACAACACATTGTATGTTAAGAAGTGATATTTTGTACCGATATGCTACTGAAGACTATACTTAGGCTGGGCGCATACCTGAGCCAAGACCGTCTGGAGACAGACTATTGATCTATGATAATAATGGCAACAAAATTGTCTTGGCAAGACAAAACTATTCTGTTTACAACAGACAAAATTGTTTTGACTCTGTTGTGCGCACAGTCTTGCAGCACATAGTCATTTAAGGATTGATATCTGCATATTTAACCATATTCGTAGAGAAGAATATAGGTTTGTGCAAATGATTGACGTGTGACGTCGTTTGCATACGATTTTGCGTTTTTGTCAATGCGGTTACTACCTTCAATTGTTTGAGGTTTCGGTTGCATATGTCAACGTGAATATATCCTGCTGAATATTAAATATTATTTACAGGTTTTGTCTCACTATAGTTTTTAAAGTCATCTTTTATGATGAGTCTTCGAGTTTTATTTGAACGTAGTTAGATTAAATAAAAGCTCATTTAAAACTTTCCTAATGTTTATTTTTAAATAAACATCAGTCTTATTTTATTTAATGTTTGATATAAATTTCTTAAGAACTTACAAACAACTTCTAATTGAATAAACTTTTGCAAGTTACTCTTAAGATTGCTTTTGGAACTTTGTAGGAGTGACTTATATAAAACAAAACAACTGGATTATTATTTTACGGAACTGAATCTAATATGTAGCAAGACTGAAATCATTCATTCATTATTTTTTTTCGTTCATTTTAATTAAATTTCTAGTGGCAAGGCCAATTAAAATTTATCATCAGTAGCAACTAGAAACCAGAATAAAAAACGTTCATAATAGTAGTACCTTGTAAATATTCAACAAAAAAAAACACAGTAAAATATCTACAAAAAACCTACGTAACGCGTTGACTAGCCATACCTACCTAATTTCAAGAATTTCTTTAACACAAACAAAAAAAAGTTAGTAGGTAGGTAAGCGCCTGACACTTCAGGTGTTCACGTCATTTATAACATGACAGCTCCCGCTACCAACTGACAAGATAAAACAAAAAATCTTTTTACCGTGACGTATGACCTTCTTTGACAAAACGTCGAACATACTCGCCGATATTCGCACGAACGTAAAAATATCGATATAGATTTTATCGCACACTGGATTTTCAACACCCAGTGTTGAACAGAGCATTGAGGATCCAACAGAGTGCATCCCAAAGCGTCGAAATAACACACTGTTGGATTTTCAATTCTCGGCGCTAATAAGAGCGTTGAAAATGTGCGCGAAAAAAAAAATTGCGACAGGAAAAATTTGCGCGTGTACAGTCACGGACTTTAATTGATGAGCCACCTTCAAACTTTTCAATTTTGCAGTTTCATACATTCACGAGATTACACGAATAAACACGAACTCAAATCGCAAGCTCGTACACAAGATGACAAATAAATTACTTTTAATCGGAAATATCCATAGAGGTTGACTAATAAGTTCTCAATGATAAAAATAAATACAATGTTGCATTAAGTTTATCCAACCTATTTGATACCGACCTCCTTTGAATCATAGCTAATTAACTCGATAATTATGAAAACATAACTGAAGACAGTGACAGTTGAAATATCAAGATGACAAATAAATTACTTTTAATCGGAAATAGTCTTATCCATAGAGGTTGACTAATAAGTTCTCAATGATAAAAATAAATACAATATTGCATTAAGTTTATCCAATCTATTTGATACCGACCTCCTTTGAATCATAGCTCATTAACTCGATAATTATGAAAACATAACTGAAGACAGTGACAGTTGAAATATCGATGTCAGAGAATTTCTCCGTACGCTAACGTTACTATGCAGCAGTAACCTAGCAACAATTGTTTATCGCTGCTAGGTTACTGTTGCTAGACCTGCAATTGGTTGACTTTGAGTTGTCAGTGCTGTCAAGTTTGTAGTTCTGCTCTCAGGTTAGCCAACCGGTAAAGATATGAAATATAATTTTCTTCTTCTAATACGAAGACATATGACTTTGCGTGTCGGGAACCGAATAAACCCGATTTGCATTACACGGCTAAAATGCGAACAGTACCAGGTGGCTCATCAATTAAAGTCCGTGACTGTACACCTGGGCTTAATGCCTCACCTTTATTTAATAAAAAATGACGTATGATTGGAAATGAGCCATGAAAAGAATGAAGTCCAACATCTGTAATAACAGCCGAAATACTTTTTTTATAATTAAATGTTAAAGATGCCTTCACCACCACTACTTTATGAAGGTATATATTTCGTAACGAGCTTAACTAAATTAATGAACGCAATCAAAGGAAAGTTGGTGCGACTGGTTCGTTTACAGATCTAGACTTGGTTTAAGATGGATATGATTTAATTAATACTATCT
Source organism: Lithophane semibrunnea (assembly GCA_947363905.1). NCBI lineage: Eukaryota > Metazoa > Arthropoda > Insecta > Lepidoptera > Noctuidae > Lithophane > Lithophane semibrunnea. Next base: position 15,894,505 of record OX376189.1, on the reverse strand, counting down.
ATTAATAATGATATGCGAAAATGGGACGGAATGGTATGGAATGGCTGGAATGGTGTGGGGCGCCCCCCAGCTAGATAGACCGACGACTTTAAGAAGGTGACTGGGGCAGACTGGATGCGAAAGGCGGCGGACAAGGTGTTGTGGCGCAGCCTGGGAGAGGCCTATGTCCAGCAGTGGACTGCGATAGGGTGAGTTGATTGTAGATTGAAACAAAAAACGGTCACTGTTTGTTGATATTGAAATTCAAAAGCTGTAGATAAGTAGGTACATAGTATCTATGTAATCAAATTAATAAGTATTTGTAAGTATAACTTGTATGATATTTTGGTTAAAATCAAATCAATCTGGTGTGAAATACAATAACAATATAATAATAAGCCGTTAGCGTAGACCCTGTTCCCGATACCGGTGGGCTACTATTTTTTATATTTTTATATTCTAATATTTAATATATTACATATCGAGACACCTCCGTGCTTCGGAAAGCACGTTAAGCCGTTGGTCCCGGCTGTCATTCGTAGATCTTTGACAGTCGTCACGGGTCGTCAGAAGCCCGAAAGTCTGATTCTGGGTAGAGCTTGGGTTGTGGAGGTCAGATAGGCAGTCGCTTCATGTAAAATACTGGTATTCAGCTGTATCCGGTTAGACTGGAAGCCGACCACAAATTGGTTGGGAAAAGGCTAGGCAGATGATGATATTCTAATATTTAAAAATGTAATTTAAGTGTATTTATGAAATAAAGGAGATAAAATATTGGTAAAATCTACAAAATTTTGAACAATTTTCTTTAAAGGAAGTTTATTTAAAAAGAACGAAGAATGAAATTGTTTAAACGAACTTCAATAAAATTCTTCTCCAGTTTAAATAATCAATTGAAATACTTAGCTTGATAGCAAAAAGTAACAATAAAAAATACACATCACTTTATTTTCATAATGTTCGTCACCTGTTAATAATCTTTCACGCACAATGGTCCACTTCAAGGACTGAGTGCGGAAACCAAATCCCTAACATAGAACCAATAATCTTTTTAAAATGGAAATCATCGTCCTCCCTGCCAAAACCAAAGGCCAAATCTATCCTCATTGGACAACAGCACACCACAAACCGTTGTTTGAGGCCGCACGTGACCTTTTGTTGACATTTTCCGCTTGATTTTAGGTCGCTGCAGACTGCGCTAGATTGACAATTTGAACCATTTGCACCGTTCCTCTGTTTGTTTGGAACGTTCACTGACGAGATTTCCAAAATTATATTCAGTATACCAAAGGATGAATTTGCTTTAAAAAGCTAGTTGGTCTCGCTTTGAGAAACTAATTTGACGTGAGTTCGTTTAAAATTCGTATTTGTGTTACCTCGCGTTTATGCTCTGCATGATAGTTAATACATAGTGTCTGTAGCAGCTGTTTAACCAATATTCTTGTTTATGTTGTACTTGGCATAAATCGAATTAACTTAGCAGGGTATCTAATCTAAGACCTCATTAAGTCGCTCATCCAACCAGACTATATTGAACCCTCACTCCTATCTATTGATTTTACTTTTAACCTCTCCTCTGGTAAACATAATTAACTTCCTTAGCCAGATTCAGTTAACCGAATATATATTTTTCTTAATTATTGTTCTCAATTTCCGGAACTCATGTTCATATTGCATCGATGACATTCATTTTATCTATAAGAATACTAGAGCTCGTACCTACATGCGGACATGTGTACACGGTACACAGTTCACACCCCCTCTAGCGTTTGACATCGGCTGTCATAATATCGAACACAATCGGCTCTTATAAATAGAACGCCGGCTCTCTGCGCAATACAAAACGTCAGTATAGAGGTTATTTTTGTATGAAATGTATTTTGATAAGCGATTTAATGAGAAAATTGTGCCAAAATAATTTCTGTACGATGCGATATTGAGTTTTAGTAGGTGATGATTGAGATAAAAGTAAGCTCGTTTCAGATTTATGTCCTAACTGCCAAAGTTGCGTTAACACCTTCTCTGTTTATGATCGTAAGCTTTTGGTATCTAGATATATCTGATATATCAAGTTCATAACGTAGGTACATTTTTAATATAAATGTACCTACGTTATGAACTTGATTCTACATAATTGACACTACGGGTATAAATGCAAAAAATACTACGGTGCCTTCTCTCTCATCTTACTCCTGGGCAAGATAGGGGGTAGACTAGTTAATGAGTCCGCCTGGTGCACGTTACAGCATTAAATTCCGATATAAAGAACAGTTATTAAGAAAAGATAGAGTCTATGAATGAATTTTCACATCTCAAACCAGTCTATTCCTCAGTCGTAAATGTCATACACAGAAAACATTTTGAACTCATTATAGTTAGCAATATTGGTCTATTTACGAAATCCGATACACTTTTGATCGCCGATGCGTGAGTTTTAACGCCCATTGCAAACTAGTTTGACTGCTACGTATAGCTCGTTATACGCCAGATAAATGTTTATGTATGAATGGATGTGTATTTTTAGTTTTTTTTTTTGTGATTGGTTTCGTATGAACGTTTGCCGTAAAAGGTGTATTTGGTTTTAATTGGTCGGTAGTGTACACGTAACTTCTTTCAGTATTTCGAGTCAATTTTGTATGTAGTGAGAGATGTTCAAAATATCAGTAATAATAAACGTTGACAAACTATGGAACAGAATAGACACGACTGAGAACAAGCCTTCAAAACAAAAATAAAACCTAATGGTCTTTTACACAAATTGATTGATTTACGAATTACAAATTACGGATCGGTGAACACTCTAAACACATCCAGGCCCCCCAATGTTTTGACATAAACGCTAGCGGCGAGTCTGGTGATGGTCTGGATGTTCTATCTCGCATTTAGAATTATTTTAAGCATGAATTCGCTTGAAGTGTGAAAGCTTAATATTAGAAATACTTGTAGGCACAAGTTTTGTCGGTACTTCTTGTATAACTAGACAAGTTTGTGTCGTCTCGTGTCGTCGCCTTTCACCGTTCTCAAGAAATTGCAAGTTTCAAGTTTAAATTAAATTGTAAGTTTTCTCACGATAACTGCGTGTGGGCAAAATCATAATAACCAATTTCATAATTATCAGTGTTCAAAATCTTATTTTATTAATTAGTTTTCCCATCATTTACGAATGTCATGCAAACTTTTTAAATTCAATTACTTTACAATTTTGGTGAAAATTGAGAATTTTTGTTGGAGGTACCTAATGTAATTATTGCGTCGAACTTTTGCTTCGTGTTTTTCTCTTTATATCTTTAACTTTATAAATACTTTAAAGGACTGACTTATTTTTTAGGGAAACATGAACAAACATTATTTCATTATCATTCTCCTGTCCGTATCCCAGTTTATTTGGGCTCGGCGCAACACGAATTTTCTTACATACTTCTCTAATCTCGGTAGTGGTAAGTAGGGATTACAATGAATAAATAATATGGTTGTGCCATATTATTTATTCACTGTAATCCCTACTTACGAAATTCATAATCAAAAACATTCTACCGATTAAAATCTCACAATAATCCTAGCGCTTTAAACCAATAAAGGTAGACGCACACAGTATGATGACACGGGCATGATGTGACACACATAACATGCAACTAAGCTAACGGATTAAACCGCGATCCAAAGGGGATTAATTTAAAAACTGACGCACTGTCGTCTGATGTTGATAAATATGTTACGTTTTTCTATAGAATTAAACTAGCTGCTGTCTGTCATGTTTAGTTTAAATTCATGCAGTTATTTTTTATGACCTGTACGAAAGTCTGACAACCAGTTTAACCAAGGGGTATCGTATTACCCAGTTACTGGGTTGTGGAGGTCAGATAGGCAGTCGCTCCTTGTAAAATACTGGTATTCAGCTGCATCCGGTTAGACTGGAAGCCGACCCCAACAGGTCATAAAAAATTGTTTATTTTTTATGACCTGTTAAATAAAAACATTTTTTTTTCCATCTGGAATTTCTTTGTAGCCGCCCGGAGTTTGGATTTGTGCCCGGTTGATGGCACTATGCTCGCCCCCTATTACATGGGACTTAAACATAACTGGTGAAATGTAGATCTATACACGAATTATACTGGCCTGATGTGATGTAATGTGTTTTGTTTTCCCACAAAAAATAGGTAGACACATACACGTCGAAACACACCCGTGTGGGCCTTATTAGACGGACAGGCCTTATTAGAGTAAAGGGTCATTTATAAAACGTTTTACGTCATCCCGGCGAGCTGTCGGTAAATGCATTAGTTGATTGGCGATTCCATCAGGTCGTATTACTTTCTTACTTAGCCGTATTGCTTTTTAATTGTCCCGTTTTTTCCATAGGTTGCGAGAAGGAATTGGTTTTTTATACATTTTGCGTCTATTCAATTCAAAGCGGTTCAAAGGGAATTCAAAATGGTTCTAAGTTTTTTACCTTCGCAAGTTTTTAGGACTTGACAAAATATCGAGATTTCTTCATTATAAGTATGTTACACTCGCGACAATCTAAGAAGTCCGTTTTGACGTTTCGTTTTCGTACATACGCTACGCTAAAACGCTAAGCCTTGAGAATCAGTTTTAATCAATGTAGATAAGTCGTCGATTACAAACTCTCTAAGTATGTTCAATCGTTATATCTCGAGAATCTGTTTTTAAAAAACCAATTTTGTTTTTCATCGCTACACAAAGCATTTTTATAGCTGTCAAAAGGGACTTCTTAGATTGTCGCGAGTCTAGTTTAATATTAATATTTTATACCTACACTTAAACCTTCCGAAATAAATTCTTAGAGAGGACATTATTGTTGTAAGTGTTTATTCTAAACTTTCGTCACTTCTGCTTGTTATAAAGCTGTTATGTATATGTGTGCGCAATGGTAGGCGCGGCCTCTCGGTCAATTGGACCATTACGCTGTAAAATTGCGTCCCTTATTAGATCCGACGTCATTGGTCCATATTACCCGACACTTAAAATAGTCGGGTTAACGTTTAATGGTCGCCAAAGATTAACGGATATTGAGTTTCGAAATTGGAACGCTGGATGTTACTGATTTCCATTTAGGGTTTTAGAATCGAGGATGGTGAATTCAAAAGATTTGTGGAGATGTGACTTGTGGTTCCTTGATTTAAAATGTAATCGTTTTCAAATAAAGTGATATTAACTCTGAATCTTTTGTCAAAATAGCGGTACCTACCGTTTTATAAAAATTACTGGCAACAATATGATTGGCACATTACATGCAACCTGCATAATCTCTCAAGCTAAGCTAAAAGCTAGGAATCTAAAGTAAGTTAAACCAAATTAGCGACTCCATTTCATTGAATAAAGTAACAGCTTACTCTTCTTATCCGAAGACTTACCAGTACCTAAATTGTCCATCAATATAATCTATAATTGAGTACCAACCATTACAAAACGGTTCAATCCCATAACTAAATCATGTATAAACACAGCGTAGAACCAGTTGTTGTCGGTTTAATGACATTGCATCAAAGATAAACGGATATTAGAGGCGTGAAAGTTAAATATTAAATGTTTTGCAACGATGAAATGTTGTTACACTCTGTTCATTTTACGTTGATCTATTTGACACATGCCAAATTTTAGAGGGCTGTAAGAGGTGGCATAACATATTATAATTTATTTTTTTATTTATTTATTAAGGAACCAATTTAGTATATTGGGATTTGGTGCTTTAATAAATAAATAAATAATTAATTAAATAAAATATTTCCAAAGAAAATTTATGTTTTTAGTAGTACTAGGTTATTTTTTACAAACAATAGGCTTACGAGTACCTCAAGTGTTGTTAAAATATGTGGTTAACGATAGTGCAGACAGTGCACGCTTATCTAGAAGCAACATAATAATGATTATTAATTCGTGACAAGCTATAAAGGAAAACACCGAAACTGGCGTGCCCAATAAAAGTGCTTCCAAACCGTGTTGTCATGCAAATCATCATGAAATGAACATAGTATAGTCAGTGAGTGGCACAAACAGTATATATTGATTGTATATGTTACGAGGCTATACGAGTATAGATTATATCTCTTGGGCATTAGGAAGACAAATGGTGTTTTTGGAATTGAATCGCACCGGTACTTGTATTGTTGCTTTCTAGTGATAGCCTTTGGAACGGAAATTAAAATGTATGGAGTGTTTTTTAACTTTAACGGATTAATTTTTGTATTAAACTAGCAATAAAGAATGGCATTAAACATCGACTTACATATTTATTCAAATGGCTATGGTTACTGTTTATTTAGTGTCAGGAGTACTTCATTTGTATTATGCCATATTCGCCATGACCTATTCTCTATTCTATTCTATCTCTGTATTTTTTTCAATATTTTAGGATCATTAGTTACATAGATAAGCGGGGAAATGTTCGATTTTCATGTATTTTCTTAAATATTAAAAATGATTTTTCGAAAATTATAAAAAAAATGTATTTGAAATCCTCGCAACAAGCCCTTTGATTTTATATGTTACACGGTATAATTTGCTAACCATTATTTTTCTGCTTTGCCTAAAAGTGACCCCCGTGTTCAAAATTAATTTGTTTTAGTTACACATCCGTGTTTGGGTTACAAACATACATAATGTGTACTAAATTTCATTTTAATCGGTCCAGTAGATTCGGAGAAAATTGGCTGTGACAGACGGACAGACAGACACGAGTGAACCCTTATAGGAATAAGGGTTCAATTTTTTCCTTTTAAGGTAAAAATTAAATATAGTTAGAATAAACTACTAAAAATAAAACCGTTACAAGGTCTCCGGATATCAAAAGAACCAAAAAAACAAATTGTCCTAATTACCCGACTACGGCGAAGAAAAAGGAGGGTTATGATTTTGACCGGTATGTATGTATGTATGTATGTATGTATGTATGTTCATCTGTTCCCTCCTATCTTCCAAACCACTTATCACAATTTGACCAATGAGGTATCGTTAGATGCGTCGTGATTGTCCGCTGGTTATAGGCTATGTGAAGTCACGTTAAATTAAAAATGGCGCCCTCTAGAGGACAAAAAGTGAGGAACTTAAAAATAAAAATGGTTTAATCGTACCATGTTGGGTATCAAATGAAAGGGCTTAATGAGCACATTTCAAAAATATATATATTATAACCCCAAAAGAATTAAAAAAAAAATCAAGTAATAAAAACTAAAACCCAACTACGACTTAAAAGGTATAAACAAGACACCACAGACAGAAAATTAAAAATCCGGAGTCACACGTAACCTGTTCGATTTATGCCCTAACACGTGTGACTCCGGATTTTAAATTTGTCTATCTGTGGTGTCTTGTTTATACCTTTTAAGTCGTAGTTGGGTTTTAGTTTTTATTACTTGATTTAAAACATCAATTTCAACGAAATTATTCGAAAGACAACAGATACACAGTGCGGCTAAGTAGCAAATATATATTATTTCAAAACCGGTTCACTTAATAGTGCAATAGCATGTATCTAACAGCTCGCTATACGAATGTAATTTAAAATGACGTCGTATGAGATCAGGTAGACTATAGACAGGTATTAAGGTATTCAATTAAAATTCGTATTGATTCAAAAAAAGAAAAAAACATGCAGACGAATTGAAAACCTCCTCCTTTTTTATGTCGGTTAAAATAGCCCGCCTATCCCAAGATTTAACGAACCACTCTTTACTTAATATTATAAGGTTCCGCGTATTCACTTGATTAAATTTTTGAGTCCAAGATCGGGCAAAGTGTAACGTATTATGGGTTTCTCCATCTGGAATTACTCAGTAGCAGTCCGGAGTCTGGATTTGTGCCCAATTGATGACAATAGGCTCGCTCCCTGTCACATGGGACTAAGACATTTCTGGCGAAACTTGGGTGTCCTATTCTACTTCTATAATAACATATTTGCGTGTACCTACTATGGGTATACCTCTGCTTAACCCTTCGGGGAAACAAGGCATGATCTTATGTTATGTTACATATTAACGCGACCGTCAATCATTATACCTAACTAAGCAAATTTATCAGAGCATGGCATTGTAAAGATAACGCTATTTAAAGCCTATTGTCAATATTTTTACTCAAGTGGCCTGTGGGTGAGCTATACGCGACGATCTTATGACGCCCTGCGGGTTCAATATAACAATGCATTCAGAATGTTGTCACGGCTACCGTGGCGCTGCAGTGCTTCCGGGATGTTTGCAGAAGCCCACACGGACGGCTTCAAGGCCATAATTCGCAAAAAATCGGCTTCTTTGCTGCAGCGTCTGCGGGGTGCTAAGAATGGCATTCTGAAAGTCATTGCTGCTCGTTTTGACTGCCCTATTCAAAAACACTGGGTAAGGGTAGTGAATGGTTTTTTATAGTTATCTCCATTTAGATCAGTAAGTACTAACAATACTAACTTAATTTTAAGCTAATATTGTTGCTAATTTATACTAACAAGATATGGATTTAAATTATCTGAAATAAATTATTCTATTCTATTCTATTGTATTATCATCAGAATATTTGCAGGGACCACAACACCAAAAGGCTTTGTAATTCGGAATTATATCAGGCGGACAAATTCCGGATGGAATTCCTTTTAATTACATTTAAAAAATATTTTATCAAGCAGCTATAGATATTTTTCCTTGAAGTTATCAGGTGCAATAAGTCATGGTTTTTCTGACACTTAAGAGCGTTTACGCTGAAAGTTGGCAACGTCGCAGATAGATGTCAAAAATTTTGTTCTTTTTATTAATTTGGCAATATACTATTTAAACTGTTTAAAATATTGATTATGAAATGCAATAAATAATATCTTAACACCGAATATTTAGTAGGTGTAAAAAAGGCAATGGGAAAACTTCCAAATCCTTTTTTGACATCTATTTGCGACGTTGCCCACTTTCAGCGTAAACGCTCTTAACCTCTCGGTAGCTATTTTTATTTTATTTTATTGTAACAGGAAAACAAACAGTATTAACAACTAACAAAAACATCAAATTAACCAACTAGTAACCAATTACATGTTTTCGCATTTAAATTTACTATGAAGAGCAAGCCTGTTAGAGAAAAAAAAAATATAATTATAAAGGTGGTATGTACTATAAACAAAACATACAATCACAATAATAGCTATAGGGGTTTCAAATAGCCATTTCGTCATAAAGGTTTGTAGCAGAACTGAATTTGCAGAATGCACCTGTACCTACACCATAATACTCAAATCTGTATGGTTCTTTCCTCAAAAGTATATATAAAGATAAGTAAATATGGCCTGACCCCGATTATGTCTGGACAGAGCGGTTACAAGAGACAGTGACCTCTGAGTTTGTCACGGTTTTTCTTCTCAGAGTAGTCTAGGTAACACCGAACTCCGAACTCATCTAGTTTTAATTTTGACGTTTAAAAGTGTTTATTTGAACCTTTTTACAGAAACAGAACCTCAAACGGCGCAAATATAACCTTATTGGTAGCTATATTTTTGAGCCGTTTGAGGTTGAAACACTAGGGCCGTGGGGTCCGAGTGCTCATCGAGTATTTCGGGACATCGCCAAGCGGTTGGTCGACTCTTCACGTGACCAGAGGGCTGGTCAATTTCTAGGTCAAAGAATCAGCATTGCCATCCAACGTGGCAATGCTGCCAGCCTTTTGGGCACTTTTCCCACTGACAGCGATGCGGAAGAATTTTTTGACGCCCTATGAGCCCTACTTTCTATAATAATTTTTATTTCGCTTTGTATATAATTTTAGTTTTACAGAAATAAATATCATTTATCATATTTATCGCCATGCGCAGAGGCGCTTTTATAGCCCTCAATTTGATAATCTACTGTGTTTACGATAACATTATTTTTAAAGTCGATTGTTAGAATTACCGAACCGTGCTGTTTTTCTTCCACTGACTGTTGTTACATCACTGAAACACAATTTAGTACTTAATTCCGAGATTTGCGGGAGCTACGTGATGTGAATTAAAGTAATTATTACTTCATGGTTGTATTTTAAAGTGCTCTTTTGCTCATACAGCTGGAGTTTTGCTTAATTTTGCTTCATTACTGTTAAACGTGCTAACTTTTGTTTTATTTTAACCATGTTTACAGGTAAAATTAAAGTTTTAAGCCTTAAAAGCGATGAGTTAATTCATGCACTAGACTTTTCAGTGACTCTCAGAGCGTTGAAGCGAAAAGGTTAATTGTATTTTTAAACTAGCTCTATCCCGTGGTTTTACCCGCATAAGTCTCGATTACGTGGGAGTATCGAGATAAAAAGTATTCTATATAATAACCTAGGTAATGTCGTAATAAACATACACTCACTTTCGCATTTATAATTTACTAGCTTCCGCCCGCGGCTTCGCCCGCATGGTATGTCGATAAAAAGTAGCCTATGTCCTTCCCCGGAATGCCACCTATCTCCTTGCCAAATTTTATCGAAATCCGTTCAGTGGTTTAGGCGTAAAAAGGTAACATACAGACAGACAGACAGACAGACAGATAGATAGACAGAGTTACTTTCGAATTTATAATACCTACTATAAGTTTGAATTATTAGTTAGAATTAAATATTTTGTTTTAAATTGCTTTAAACAAAGCAGTCTGTTTTACAAGCCACGCTAAAATTATCATTTTTACGTCGTTTGAAAAGTCTTAAACAAAAAAAAAGGCAGAAAAATGTTACAATGACATAAATAAAAATTAAAGTTAACAAAACATCTACAAGCTGCAAATTATTTCACAAATTCCATAACGAAGTATCGACCACTCTGCCACAGAGTTTGCTTCTACAAGTTACAACGTTATTAGGCATAAAACAGATAACAAATCAATCAATTAAAACATCGATATTAATCTTTGATCATTTGCGGCATGTGTCATTAGTGTTAGGTAAGTCAGTGCGCTGGCGCAGACGTTAGGTGTCGTATTCAATTAATAACGATCTACGGTTAGCCTTGGCGGTAGAATATTTATTTTCAGTTCGAATGGTAGTTAAATAGATTATTTAGTAAATGAGACGTTTGACATACTTGATGTTTTTACTGTTAATGGGTAATTGTTCTTGGTTTTAGAACTATTATTACTGTTTATCAATTAATGCATAAGTTTTTTTCAAAATCCGCAAAATGTTATTCTTCTCTTAAATGGCCCAAGGTAATTAATATACAAGATTATTTTTGTAATAATGATTTACTGGTTCGCAATGTAGTCAGCAGAACTATGTACAGTCACGGACTTTAATTGATGAGCCACCTTCAAACTTTTCAATTTTGCAGTTTCATACATTCACGAGATTATACGATTAAACACGAACTAAAAACGCATGCTCGTAAACAAGATGACAAATAAATTACTTTTAACCGGAAATAGTCTTAACCATAGAGGTTCACTAATAAGTTCTCAATGATAAAAATAAATACAAAGTTGCATTAAGTTTATCCAATCTATTTGAAACCGACCTCTTTTGAATCATAGCTCATTAACTCGATAATAAAATTCTGTCAGAGACGTTACTTTTGAACTTGTCGAAATGACTTATTTCTCCGTACTCTAACATTACTATCGCAACAGTAACCTAGCAACGATAGTTTGTCGTTGCTAGGTTACTGTTGCTAGACCTGCAATTGGTTGACTTTGGTAGTCACTCAGCTGTCAAGTTTGTAGTTCTGACTCTCAGGTTAGCCAACCGGTAAAGATATGAAATATAATTTTCTTCTTCTAATATAAAAACATATGACTTTGCGCGTCGGGAACCAAATAAACCCGATTTGCATTACACGGCTAAAATACGACCAGTGCCAGGTGGCTCATCAATTAAAGTCCGTGACTGTACATCTACATAGTTCTAGTCCCCAAAATTTAGCGTGAGAACTCCATACATTACCCCATTTCATTATGAATTCTTTTCAAGGAAGTTGTTTCTAATGTTTATAAATTAACCGTAATATGAATAAGTTACTGCACAATAAGATTAAATACAAACATCCATCAAGGAAATTCGTCGGAAGTTTTAGTTATTTATATCCACACGCCACATCATTTTTCACGTTCCGGTTTGCCCCTGTTCACCTGTGCCTGTGTTTGTTGTTGTGGGAAATAAGTAAACACGAAGGAGCTTTTAGTATTTAGGAAAAATAAATAACTAAAATACATAAAATAACATCAATCCTGTATTCTCCCAAGGGTTAGGTGTACTAATAGGCAATCTGCCTAGCCTTTTCTCAACTATATTGGGGTCGGCTTTCAGTCTAACCGGCTACAGCTGAATACAAGTATTTTACATAGAGCGACTTCCTATCTGATCACCACAACCCTGTTACTGTGTAACAAGATACCCCTAGTTAATTAATACGGGTCGTCAGACTTTTGGGCTTCTAACTATCCGTAAGGACTGTCAAAGATCTACAAATGATGGCTTGACGTCCTTACGTCCACATATATTGGATGGTGAACCATCTATAAACCGACCGCGGCAAGCGTAGGTTAACTTGCGATGTACTTGCAATGAATGGATAGAGTGGTTCTCGAGGAAGGTTTTAGTATATAATAACCGACATCAGCTAGTATAATATATATAATACTGTTATTGAAACATGACGTATTTAAAAAAACTAAGCCGAAGTTTGAATTTGTGGCCTTTTTATAGGTTTCCCTATGACTTACTTATAACATAATTGACAAAATAAGGGAATAAGTGATACACCTCCGCCTAAACCCACATACAGTAGAAATGTATTGTTATTTTCAAATAAACCGTTTCATGAGTTTTCAGATATTTTCTTCAAGTGACATTTTCACGTTGATCTTTTATGGAATAACAAGCTTTTCTGTGTTTCCTCCCACGCAACTTGGAAATCAATGAGTGAAGGGTGTCGCTGTCGAGGTTCTGAAGGATGTTATTCTTGTTGCCGTGGGCGATACGAGATTGTTAACTGACAGCTTAGCTGGTAATGTGGCAAAAACAAAAGTTTAAATATAACTAAAAGATGATTTAGGAGAGAAAGGATAGATATTCTATTTTTTTGTTAAGTACCTTATTGACTGTCCTCCCATATAGCTATTGACACTGTTAACAGCCAATTATTTCAAAAGAGTAACCGTGCAGTTTCTTGCCGGCTCTTCTCCATAGGAAATGAGAAATTGGAACCGTGCATCTAGCTTTTTCTAGAAAGGTTTTGGAGGGGCGACCGCGTACCGTGAGATGTAGCGTTGGAAGGCCTCAAGGTAGACCGATGAGCTTGTGAATGACGCAGGAATTCCCTGGATGCGGGAAGCACAGAACCGGTCGAAGTGGCGGTGCTTGAGGGACGATTATGTCCAGCAGTGGACGTCTTTTGGCTTATATGATGATGATGATGACCTAGCACCATGACGAGCCTTACGTTTCATAAGTGCCCATGTAGACATAAGTGTTTTTTTTTTTAGACCACTAAAAGCATTAAATATTTGCTCCATTGTTTACGGTGCATCTCGTATGTCAAAAGCCTCATTCTTCTACTACGGATTTGTTACACCTGTCGTATCGAGAATTCCAAAAACATCTGTACAGAACTGGTTTTCTTTTTTTGTAAAGATTCCATCAGTATTATGAACGTCAACCGTGTCAAATGGACGAAATTATGATAATTTTTAAGGGCTTACGACAAATGGGTGTACTGTCGAGGCGGCCATCTTACTGTACCTTCTGCATTCTGTAGTGACGTACTCTTGTATCCATACTATATATATATATAATAAATAGCTGATGCCCGCGGCTTCGCCCGCGTGGATGTCGGTTAATATTATACTAAAACCTTCCTCGACAACCACTCTATCCATTGGGCTCAACAGCATGAAAATCGGTGCAGTAGTATTTAATTCGTTTCCGGAGACGTTTTTTTATTTACTTGTTTCCTTCAGAAAACAATCTCAAATATTTGTAAAACAAAACCAATTCATTTTCATAGACTCTACTCGATACTCTCAAAATATTTCAAAATTTTCAAAGTAAGAAAGTGTAAATAAATTGCTCTAGGAGACAATTTAATTTGAAATTCAAATCACTCTTTTAAGCGTAAGTAATTTTATTACAATATCCGTAGACAGAGAGCTAATAGAACAAGTGAAATCGAAGCAGAATTTGATGTGAAATATAAATACTTGTATTTTATCAACTAACGAAAACCTTAACCATACTTACGTCATATTTTACGTAGCGAATGGCGACGTCAACAATATGACGTATTACATCGATTGACAAGTAACGAGTTTAATGTGATAAATTCCAAAGTGATCAAATTTTTCGTAACATACATAAGATTTTCGCCCTACACATTTTTTCCCCTTTTTTTTTCTCCTTTTTAGCTCTCTACTAGTTAGAGCCACACACACGTGGCTGTTACAAAGCACCCACGGGCTATTGTTGCTAAGTATATTTGTTTAATTTAATAAATTATTTCACGACGAGGCTTACGCATACCGAGCATTTACGGGCTTGCAGTTGTAAAAAAAGCTTCATTATTTTACTCAAAAACAAAATAAAATATTCAATATTCCTGAAGACTTATCTAGATTTGATAGGCAAACTTTTATTTGTAATAAGAGATCAGCTACATTTTCACTTCAACTTTGAATAGGAAAAAAAATACATTTCTCCGTATTTATGACTATGATAACAACCGGCAAGTAACGTCTCACACCTCATTTCACATACTTAGCTACTTTTGGAGTAAATGATCCGCGCAAGATCGTTTTCTCGCAAAGTTCGGAACGAGCCTTTGAATAACATCTAACTACGCTTTATAAGGTAAATAATGTATCGGATGGGGCGCACATCGTTAGTGAGTTAGGATTTAGCTACAGTTTAAGCTAGGCGAGGAATATTATTGACTTTCTGTTTTATCAATTATCAGAACCTAAACTACTTCGGAATTGTACAAAAGTGTAAATTGAGATGAATATATCACGTAAAATATTAAGTTAGATTTAAATAACTGATTAATATATTAGGCTAGCTTGTTATTTATTTAAAAAAATATCCTCTTCTGAGAAGACACGATCATTGACTAATATTATAAATGCGAACTATGCGAAAAATGCGTTACGCTTTCACGCTAAAAACGGCCGAACGGATTTGGATGAAATTTGCCACATGAGTAGACCATGATGTGAAAAAGGTCATAGGCTACTTTATATTCTGGATCGCAGACGAAGTCGTGGACAACAGCAAGATAACAATGAGTCCAGGTTTTGTCACGATGTTTTCCTTCACTGATGTCAATGATGTCCAAGATAAACTCAGACAGTACATACAGTATGCAAGGGTAAACACCGTTGTCACTTAAATATAAAAATAAATGACCCAGTTACTACAAAACAAAAACCTTATTTTCATTAAAAGATTTTAAAAAGTAAATATCCGTCACTGTTCCGATATTCATATCATGTCATGTCCTATGAGATACCCGATACACTGTCATGGATACGCGTTCGAGAGAGCTGCGAAACAGCTGACGGCCGGTCATGTAACGTATCACGCGCCCCCGCCAAAGGCCGGCCGCGGCCGGTCGTTGCCCTTGCGTGTAGGGTGAAATATTCTTGTGGAAAAATGTAGATTTTCTTTAAAAAAAAAAAGTTGTATTTTTCCATTGATTTTACGTTCTATAAATGAAACCAAACCACTGGTTTCAAGGATAACGGTATTTACACTGACACCCTGTATGTATTGAAAAAGTCACATTGATAAAGAGACAAAATGCCCTAATAGTGGGAACAAAACAAACAGGAACTGAAACTGCTGGACTGTTACCATTATATGTGCAATCAATAACAAATAAAAGACAGGCTGTTTCCAAACTTAAATCTTCTGACTGTGGTTCGAAATGATTAAAGTTTAGCGACAGCTGTGGATTATGGTGAAAAAAGTTGTAACAGCTCTTACGTCACGATTGAACAAACATTTTCCAAACACGCAAACTTATAAATCCATCTGGAGTGTTTTTAGGAACTATAAGCTATCCAATGATCCATAGATTTAGAAAGTATAGGTTTATTATAGTACCTACCGTTAGCTATTTTGTTATGTAGTAGGTACTAAACAAAATAGCTAACTGGTACGTGTTGAAAGGCCTACACTGTCCTCCCATATACCTATTAACACTGTAATGACCATATACCTATTAACAGAAAATATTGTAAAAGCCAATTATTTTTAAAAGAGTAACCGTGGAGTTTCTTGCCTGCTCTTCTCCTTATGAAACGAACAATTGGAACCGTGCATCTAGCTTCTGACGTTTCAAAGTGTCCATGTAGGTTTACGTGAAAAAATATTTTTTTGATTTTGAGCTACACTAGCACACTATAGATATTCATAAGCTCTTATTTGTAGCGTTAAGCCAAACTAGATTTTACTTTATGTCGAAGAGAGCATTACAGAAAAACAAGAGCTATCAGCAGGTCATAAACATGTGGTTGGGACATTGATCCTGCGCATCATTGTGCACTATTCATTGCTGACATCAAGTAGCCAAACTAATCAATCGCCATACTAGATATTATTATTTATAAGCTTTACCTGGAACGTCATCTTAATATTCTTATAAAACCAAGTCAACTATTCGATTTCCATTTACGGACACAGTGTCGGCTTTGGCAAGGAATTTGTATAGATGTTATCACACTGTGTCGATATGGGCTTCACGCGAAAAATCTCGCGTTAATTGACACGTATTACCTTTCTCGGATGCAGGCTTATGTCTGATAGATTTTTTTTCTAGGCACCTGCGATTAGTGATTTATTAAGCCGTTAGATATTATATGATACTAGGAGGTAGAATGTCATAAAATATTTGTGGTCTATCAATCTGGATTACATAGCTCCGTATTATGGAGCGCATTCTAAGGCGTTAATAAAAATAATCTTTAAGTATCATAAGATTATGAGACTAGATAAAGATACATTCTTGATTTAAAAGGAGGTGCTTCGTCATTTTTGCACTTAAAGGAGCTGATTTCTAGTAGATGGTTGTGAGACGATATACAAAGTGAATGTGTGCATTAACTGAAAACCGCTTAAAGTACCCATCATTTTATTATATAGATTGTATTAATTGGTTACATAGCTTGTATTAATCGGTTGAACAGTGTAACGATTATATATACACCAATAAATAAATAAATGTCACTGACACTGATTGTTATCTCTTCGAATGATAACAATTTTAATACGTGTCGAATTGTATCATTCCATAACAAAAAACATAGCTTTCTTCAAATATAATTAGTTGAAATAAACAAGGCAGAACCCACGCAGCTTCCTTGATATTTATACACCGGCTGATTTGAGTTTAATAACAATCTTTCAGGGTAAAATACAATAGACGCAGATATATTTAGTAACCTATTCCGCTTGACTATTCTTCAAGAGTCATAAAAACCCTGTAAGAAATCGACACGTGTTTCACCTCTCAACGAGGCATCTTCAGGATGACGATTGACCAATTGCAAACCAGAACGCGACGTGTTATCACACCGAGCGCTGGACGCAGAGGAATAGTTTACTAAATATGTCTGCGTCTATTGTATTTTATAATGGATTTCCGCAAAGTCAAACTTGGCATTCAGTCACGTCAAACAAAATATAATGTTGAATGTTTGTAAACACAAAAGCGTCTCCTTTAATGTCAGTCTGTACAAAGTCTCAAAACCTATACGTTTATAGGCAAACACACTCCAGTTCAACTTTTATATTTCTTACATAACTCACAAACCTTACGTCTGAACATATGCGCTCGAAGCTTCCCTAAAACTGCCTTCATTTTGTCTGATTTCATGCCAACTTTGTACGCAATGCTCTTGAACTGTCAAGAACAAATACTTTACTAGTTCACGGAACTCTGACTGATATGAACTCTGTCTTACATATGACGTAAAGTTTTTGATAGTTCACGTGATAAGGAACGTTTTATATGGAACAAGTTTAGGTGGTGTATTTCATTTTGTTTCTGAAAACTTAACATAACATCACGCCTGTATTTCCCGAAGGGTTAAGTAGAGGTGTTACCTATAGTACATCCACATTTCGTACTCGTATCATTTTGTAGAAATGTATGGTTTACGAATGATTCCCAAAAAATTGAGACTTTTTAATAAATGATAGCTATAATAAAATAAGTGATAGGCATAATTTTAATACTAGAAATAAAGATAAAATAGATCAACCATTTTTCAGATTAGCTAAAGTACAAACATCTTTTATGGGGTACTGCGTTAAATGCTATAACAAAATACCTTGTGATATATTGCAATTAAATGAAAGAAAATTTAAAACTCATATAAAAAGTACACTTTGTAAACAAGCTTATTACAAATTAGAGGATTATATCCATGATAAGAATGCTTGGAAACATGCTGGTCTTGCTCCATAGGACGATTTAGTGTCTGGACAAAATCAAACTGGTATGTCATAGACTTTTACACTCTGTCATTACTTAAACTCACGCACTGACTTATTAGTACTACTTGTAACAATGTTAGGACTATTTTAATATCGTATACTTTTACAATCTTTGTAAATATGTGAGCACCATAATATGTATCTGGTAATTAATTTATTCATTATTGCTCCATTTATAATTCTTTTTACCTTTCGTAGTACAGTAATCTTATTGTAGGTGCATCGTCTTCACATATAATTATATAATTAATGTATACAAAATATTGTAAAACATTTTTAAAAGAGTAACGATGGAATTTCTTGCCCATTCTTCTCCATACGAAAACTACCTTTTGGAAGGGGCAACTAGAATCAATTCTATTTCTTTGTTTGACGTTCAAAAGTGCCATATATGTGCCTATTTGAAATAAATTATTTGACTTTGACTTTGACTTACTAATTTTCTTGTTAATCTCAACTTAGATTTTTCATAATTACGATTAATAAAAATAACTCATCTCACAACTAAGGCACTTAACAGATAAAGTTATATTTAAACTACTTATTAGCTAGTACGCTAGATGTAGTAGTAATGTGAATAAAGTATCACCAATTTTGATCTTTACAAATATAATAAATGCGAAAGTGAGTTTGTTTAATTTTTACACTATGTATGCTGAATGTATTAAGATGAAATTTGGCACAAAGTATCTTATGTCCTATTCCAGGTCTTGGCCTACCCAAGACCTGGAATAGGACATAAGATACTTTTCCCGATATTCCCACGGGATCAAAACTTACGCGGAGCGCAGTACTTTGAACACACAAGCAAAATACAAGTAAAATACCACAGGAAACACCAGGATAAATTACTAAACGCCAAATACACCCATATTTTACCTTCTCTCAGGCTCAAAGGAAAACCTTAACTTAGGTACTGTTAAACAAAACATAGGTTCCAAGTCATAATAAAGGAAATTAGACACTGACAGTTTGTTAAGGTAGCCTTTCCATTGTGTAGTCATTTAGTTAAGGAACAAAAGGGGGGCTCGTACTTTCATGGGTGACCTTTGAGAACTGAGGTTCATTACTTATTAATTTACAAGGTGAATTTAGTCTGTTTGATGCTGCTTTTGTAACTTTTACTTAAATTTTAGGGTTACTTAGATTTTCATGTAGGTGTAAGGCAAATACCCCGCAAAGGTGAGCACATACTTACCTATTCTTTAGATTTCAAACTTGACCAACTTCAAAAAAGACCCTGGAAGGCAATTCTCGCACATGTCGCATGCGTTATTGTCATGCGACTCGTACTTTTCACTCGTAAAAATCTACTTTTCACTCGTAAAAATCAAGTCAAGCTATTCTCGCCATGTCGGTTCGAGCATTTCTCGCAGGAAGGCCACGCGACATGTCTTAGTTTACATGCGACATGCAAAGAGTGGTCGGGAGCAGTCGATATGTCGTCGGCAATCGTACAAACGTCAAATATCATTCATTATTGTGTCAATTGAAGTGAAAGAACATATGAAAATATTTTATTAAGCTAATTATTTCTAGAAGCAAAAATGAGTGACGAATTTTTAGTTCAATTCATCCAAAACATCGTAGAAGACGCTGCAAATGACATAATGGAGCCACTACGTCGACAACGTTCTGATATTCTGGATACTGTGGACCCATTTGACCTTAGCGAGGCAGTATTTAAAAAGCATTTCAGATTAAATAAAAATCTAGCAGAAATGCTTTTAACAATGATACAACCGGTGATAGAATGCAGAACAAATCTAGACGTTACAACAAAGGTTAGTATAAAATATGGTTGTACGGTAAGCCTACTAACATTATCTCTTCTTTCCTGACTCAGTTGGTACAACAAGAATAAAAGAAAGTTCGAGTACGAAAACTAGACTTTTCTTTTATTTTTGTTTCCTATGCTTGTTGTGTGTTTGCACATAAATAGTTCATCATCTGCCTAGTCTTTTCCTAAGTTGGGGTCGAACCAGATGCCGCCGAATACCAGTATTTTACATGGAGTGACTGCCCATCTGTACTCCACAACCCAGTTACACGTACTACGGTACCTTTTGGTAAACCTGGTCCCAGGTCCCAGACTATAAATTGTACTAATAGGTATATACATTTAATGAATAATTGTGTTATTGCAGGTGCCTTACATTTTTTTGGTACGGGAAGCTACCACAGGGAAGAAGGAAGGGGGGGGGGGGAAGTCCACAGGAGTTGCTTAGCAGGAGTAATAAATGATAATAGTATCTACTGACCAAGAAAATTTTTTAAATAAGAAGAATTCTTTTTTTATGACTTAGAATATTGAGATCGGAAGTGGATGCAAAGCCTTTCGACAATGATATTTAAAAGCTGAATTAAGCAAATGCTTTGGACGCAAGTGTTACAGTTTTGTTATGAAATAAAACATGTTTTTAGTTTTCAATATTGATTTATTGATTTTCTTAATTTTCAATGTCTTCTTTTATTAAAATATTGTCGGGAAACTGAGCTATCTATATAAAAGCCCGTTCGGAATGACATCAGGTACGGGACGAGAGCGCCTGCCTTTTCTTCTTGTGATAGAAATGCCACAACACACCGAACAAAACTGATTGATGACCCAGCTGACGCTCACCAATGTTGTGCTTGTTTCTGTTATTCAATTCTATCAGTATGTAAAAGGTTGATGCATTTTTGGCAAATTTAGTTATCAGGTTTAAAGGTTCATAAGCTATCAGTGTTCTAATCATGTGCAAAGTAGAATAATCCGTTATGAACGAGCCAAGTCTTTAAAATCAGGAAATTCAGAGAAAGTAAAGCCCCAATAAAATAAAATACGATAACACTGGTTAATAGCGGAGCGAAACCACAGAGTACATTTTTAGTTCAGACGTCCTGTCAGTCAACACAACACTTTGTCGAAATTGACAGAAGAATAGAATCTTCTGTCAATTTATTAAGACATTGTCAAAGTGTGTGGGAGGTTTTATTTGGGCTGCCAAATAGTTTATAATTTTTTTCTTAAATGACCCTCCTCCCTTTAAGAGAAAAATTATAAACTATTTAAAAATATTATTTTCAATAGTTCCATATTTTTGTCGCTTTTATTTAGGTGTAGTTTGGTGCGGGTTAGATTTTTCTTCTTATAAAAAACCAACGTCCCCACAAAAGGCGGACATCTCCTTTACCCCACAATTTGTGAAAAAACCGCACAATTTGTGAAAAATTTACTTCTGTGAAAGTGGAAAACAAAATAAAGTCTGAAAGTGACTGATAATCGATTATCATCGGTATAGGCATGTGATGTATGGAAGAAGACATGCTTCTGCTATCTAATTGCGTAACACATTTTCTTAAATGAATATGACTAATCTGTTTCATTTTGTCACTTCAACAACATTCAATTGCGTTATTCACGTTGTTAAGCCATTTTTTTTCGAACTTCTGTAGCAGTGGATTAGCAATCTGTTTCAAAATGATTCAGATTGTCATTGATCGTGTATTACGCAATTGGGCTGATGCTGAACTCAAATAAATTGCGATTTGGGCAAGAGGTTGACGATGGATGATGATGATGTGATTTTAATTACCTACCATGTCTTATTTGATAGTACCTATTTTCTTGCATTATGAGTAAATACAACATGTTTATTTTTAATTAGCTTTTATTGATTTTAGTCTATATTGTCTTGAAATTAAACAAGTTTCGTATGAATGTTTCGCTAAAAATTAGAAACATTCATACGAAATTAATGTTTCTAATTTTTATCGGTTTTGGTGTTGGTGTCCAATCTGTTCGTCCTGTAGCTACAGTCTAATACCGACGTAAATTATCCTCTTCAAGAAAACTGCAACAAACCATTAATCTTTTAGATATATAATAATACACACTGCAGAATACATATTTCCCATAATAGTGGGTAATAATTTATAGAAAAGTTTGGCAACACCAAAATTCTTGTTAGAATTTAATCATTGTTAATTTTGCGCTTTTTATCGATGATTTTACGTCTAGGGTATATTATATACAATGTATAAACACAATAAAATGTTATTGCAAGCCTAATAACTGATAAAAACGGGTGTACTTACGAATGAAAAGACAAGTCGGGCATTTTCCTTCCACTATCACTTTTACGCCCTATAAACAAAACAGCGCACCATGCTTTAAAAAAAAGTTTTGGTCTAAATTGTTCACAACATAAAATAACATAAATTTATTAACTTAGAACACATAAAAACTGAATTTTTCAGGAAGACGATATATGTCAAACTTTGTTCATCAAAATATTGAGCAAAAACGTGAAACGCGCCGTGAAAAAAAAATCCCATCGTTCTGTCTCATTTCTTTACACGACATCGGCATATGTGGCTCTTTTTCTTGTGTGAATGCGACAAAAATTATCAATTAGTCTCTAGTATTTTCTGTCTACGTTTTGGACGTAACGGAAATTGCTGACATCACAGTTGTCAAAATCAGTCAAGTGCATTCCGTTGTTGATAATTTAGAGAAAACTTATTTAAAAAAAATCATAAAATGGTGTTACGAAATTCATAATGTATTATTTTTTGATAAATGTTTATGAAATACATATAAAATGTTGTTCAAAACCTTTTATGCGCTTATCAATCATTTTTAATATTAAGAACATCTATGGTTGCGTTTAAAAAGTATCACCGTTACCTGTGTGGAATGGATCGCTACGCGAGACTTTTAAAGTACATTTCATCTAATAATTCCTATGCCGTAATGTTGGCTCCACTAGTGTAGGACCAATACGAATAAGCTACGCCGCTACCTAATACGTCTGTTTTAAAATTTAACTGTGGAGCCAACATTATGGCAAAGGAACTATTTGATGAAACGCACTCTAATGGCAACAATATTATCCTTCGATTCGTGCTGTACGAATGCCTTGTAGGAGAATGTCACCATTTTATATGCGACATAGAGAGACGAATGATAATGTCGAAAATGACATGTACGAGTGAAAACGCGAGAATTAGCCTCCTGTTTGGCTTTTAACTTTTTGATGCGCGTTAGAACCCCAACAATAGATAATTTGCCTAGTTTTGATAAGTTAAATAGCTGCATGAGTCATAATTAAACGCTGAAATAAAAACTCAGACATCATAAGCCAGGCTGATTCCCGGCCACAGTAGGCGCGGACTTGCGGACGGTGAGCAATGGGTAGCTCGCCGTCCGGTAAGGACCAGGCCCAGCCGTTGTGTTCCACACGCGCCTCTAGAGATATGTCAGCATAACTGCCGGAGTCGCGGGAAAGTCCGAAAGGGATAACGTGGCCTCTGGCAACTTACAGGCAACTGAAGGAACACGGGTTTTAGTCAGTAAGAGTACACGCCCGCCAAGCGCGGGAGAAGCTATTTGATAATTTCCCAGGCAAAAAAAAGGCATCATAAGCCTATGGATAATGTAGTCTAGGTACAGTAGGACATAGGACTCTCTTAATACAGAGAGTTCGAGAGCTTGAGATGAGCTTCTTTGTGCTCTCATCAATACATTATCAGCCTCTCCGCGTCCCGCGGAAATCGATACTGAAAAGTTGATCCAAAACAAAAAGTTTGTTAATTCGATACTCACTAACTAATAATGCTAAAAGCCTAACTGTCAGCATAAACGAAAAACTCCAAGCCAGTGTATCTCACTCAACAAAACTGGTGCTCTATAAAACAAACATTTTACTCGATACGCTGTCGATTGCAGCGCATCGGAGCTCGGAGCGTGGTGTTGCTACACCCCATGCGGTCTAGAGCAACAGCCGTGCTCCGCGGTTTGACATTGTGTACATGTACGTAAAGGTGTGTACGCACATTCCTTGCGCGTATTAGAACAGAAGGCTCGAATAATTTTACAATAGCATAAAAACTTGGCAGGGATTTCTTCGCATAACTAAACATTGATTACGAATAAAACATACGATTCAAACAATCGTATGTTTGAACTAAATTAATGAGTTTTTGGAAGTAAGTATTATATTTTTATTTATTTATTTATATCAGACACAGTGATCCATATTTATACTCTTATAACTAATATAATAATTTCCTACAAAAAATCTATTATATTTACGAGTTTCTAACAAAGTATTGATAATGAATAATTTTTGAGACAAAGTATTGATTTATATTTTTTATTTTCATTTTATTCTAACATTTCATTTATTTTTTTCGTTATTGATATTGTGTTTTTGATTTTTATTAAAAAAAAATATTTTTGTCTTTAAAGTTTTTGTGTTTAAGTACTGTCGGTAGGTACTTACTACTATTTTACTAAAAACCTAAAATTAAGATTTGCACACCAGATTATGACGGATCTTAACTATGTGTACCTACTTGTCAACTTACTGTATTCGTATTCTTGCAAATAAATAATATTCTTATTCTATTAATATTCGTTAAGGACCGAATGTTTAATTGAATCTTCGTACCTAAACAGCTCGCTTAACCAAAAAGTGGAGGTTGGTTTTCCGAATTCCCACCCAATAATTATTGTTAGTTTTTTAACCTAATATATCGCTGCAAAACAATCACTTTTACCTAGCACTGTTTAGCATGTTTGGTGTTTCTCAGCGAACAACGTATTTTCGTATTCGTATTCGCAAGTGCGTACACACCCTTACAATTCGTGTTAGGCACGGTGCAGTGAGCGAGTGCGGTGGCCGCGGTCAACCGAACAATATTGTATCTTTACCGCGTTGTAATGTTCAGTAAATTCTACGTCAGATTATTTGAGCTCAAACTGTAGGTATTTTGTGCAGCTTTCGTGAGCGGCATTGTCTTTAATGTTACGATTTATGGTAGGTACAAGATTAAAGTCAGCAAGACCATTCTCATAGAGCAATGGAACGGATTGATCCCCATATTATTATGCGATTTTAATAACCTGACCATTTAACGTCTCTTCTTGAGGTTGCTTTGGTAAATGTGGAGAGTAAGAGTTTGTAAGTGAGGTTTGTAAAGAGTTTTGAAAACAATCATTTTTTTCAACTATTTGGCCTGTTTTTTATGAAAATACCGGGCAAAACCCACATACAAAGTGTCCAAATTAAACAGATATATTAAACACTATAAAATAGTAATCACATACATTACCAATGCAGTTAATATTCAAGTGCCTCTATGATTTCAAATTAACTCATACATAACTTCCAGAGATAATTATGAACGACATATCACTATTAGACTCAAGTGTTACATACATAATCGTGTCGCAATTACACATTTAACACTAATCCTTCGCCCTACACAGCTAATCCATAATTAATGTATAAATGCAAATTAATTTCTCATTATGTGCCTGAATTTCGTTCCCTTCATCCGGAGTAAAGTTAAAACAATTTTGCAAAGACGTTTCGTTTTATATCCTAGAGTATGAAGTGCTTGCATAAATAGCGAGGAATAAAAATTTCAATGAATACCATCTCAGTACACAATAGCGAACTTTTGATAACATTGATAAGTTGTTACAGCTGTATAACCTAGATTTGCCGTCAAAACTTGCTTCTTCCAATCTTCAGGATATTTAAATAAGTAAATGTACACCGCAGTTGTTATTCAATAGTTTATTGAAGTTTATCAAGTTGATGATAGTTAGGCAACTTTGAGCACTAAAGATTCGTTGCCGAGAATCTCCACGTTGTTCGCTTGAAGAACATCCCTGGAAAGATGAAATGGAAAACTGGGTTATAGAGATTAAGAAACAAACAAATACAGAAGCCGAGTTATTGAATTTCTTATTTCTTTCAATAAAAGTTGGACTTGATCTAAATGGAAATAAGGAAAGCAGTGGTGTTAGAGATAATTATGTTACCTCTACAATTGTAAATTCTGACGAGGAATCTATCATTGTAAACTACATTGATGGAGCATCAGTCAATTTGGTTGATTAGTCTAATTGAATAAGGAGTTAGAGAGACAAGATAACGTGTCAATTTCCCAACTGTCATATTGTGGTACTGAACATATCACTCTAATACTTATGGTTTGTATATTTCACTGCCTGAGCTTCGTATTTTTCTATTGCCTCTGGAAAAAAAACGCTCTTGTAATTCTCTTATATTTCGATTCTCGATTGTGGGACTTTAACAGTCTCTTAATTATTTTTATGGAACAAGTTTTAAAACAAACAATGACAAAAACAATTTTGCAAAACATTTCAAATATCGAATTTTCTTTAATCGGTTTAAAGCGGTCTTGTCGTCTGAGTTTCACTCAGTAAATAAAATTTATTCTATCTCTGTCCTTTTGTGCACTAGATTTGATATACCTCAATTTTGATAAATAATCTTTAGCATTTTAACAAAATGCAATGCTTTCTAATATAGAACTTCGTTCATTTAAAAGGGTCATATTTTCTTGAATATACGCATCAATAATATCAGCTTGAACCTGATTATCCATTTAAGAAACAAGTCTCGTTATCTCAGAAGGTATCGAATGCTCTCACCTGCTCAAGTAATCGTTGCTCATGTATTATCAAAGTTATTGAGGTAAATACGAATCGTTGTCAAACTATGAGAGACGGAAGTTAGTTTATACTATTTCTGTTAGAATTGAGAAGATAATTATTATTATAATAGAAACTATTGCTAATTATGATATTGATTTAAATGGTACTGAATATCATAATACTGTAATCGAATTTGTATCCAGGCTCGCATGATAAGAAAGTAAAAATGAAGGATGAAAACAATACAGGGAACCACTAACGAAGTTTCGGCATATAACAAGATAATCATCGTTCACGATTTTGCTCCAAATTCTCGGGTAATATAGAGAGTGTTGACCTTTAGCAAACTGGCATTATGCCCAAACTTCTAACTTCCATAATATGCGAATTCTGGACTATCATCTTAACTTGCGGTAGGCTTTATTAATAGGATTGGCCTACCCTCCTATTGTTAAAGATCTGTACAAAAGGCATGGTAAGTTAGGTAGCGTGCTACCATAATATTCTCACCTCGAAGCTTTTGGTGACTGGATGTTGCTAATAACAACTTCAACTTTCTTATTGACGCCTTCGAAGTAAGTAAGGTCGATAGTGTATGCGTCTTCTCTAAAGTTGATGACGACGATGTAGGCTTTCTTTTCGTACCATCTGGAAGAATCAATTATGACGTCATGAATCTTTTCATTGGTCTAATAATCATGCATGGCTGCTTGAAAAAGAATGAAGTGATAATTCATTGAAAAAAAATGTGTTCTGGTTTTCCAATGGTTATTGCTATTTGCTCCAACCCACGTGAAATGTATCAGCGAGGATTTCAACACGATCAACTGCCTTATAGTTATTGATCAGTGGTTTTTCGTCAATAAATTCTTAGGCTGCAATTTCTGAGGGCAGATCAGGTAACTGTATGAACCATCCCACTTTGCATTGATGTTGTTATAGTGTTAAAATGGGTTGTGTAGTAGGTACTACTTAATTTAGTTACTTGATATCTTCACGCAACATACTTATGCTCGAGTAAAGCTTACATACATCAATGTCACTTATTTATTAATGTTGATGGTTCTTAAACCAATATCGTTGTTGACCAGTATTGAATGTTCGTTTAGATATTCATGTATGAGGTAAGCGTTTCGATAATGAAAACGTTATCGTCACGCGATGTTGTATGTTGACCAGTCAGTCTATTCTGTAAAAAATCTCACTATGAAAACTTAGGTGAAGTGAGTTTGAAGCGAACTGTCATTCCACCGGTTGCTAGGGATTGACAGCTCACTTCACGTAGGTTATCACTTATCACGATGAGATTTTTACAGAATCAGTCGGCAGTTCAAAGACATCTAGGTCTAAGCCTGTATTTAGATAAAGAACAGAAAAAACATTTACAAAGGAAAAATATTGTTTCCTTTATTTTCTACAAACGAACAAGCATTTTCTGTTATAAAACTGCACGCACAAAAGCGAATAATAATTTCTCCAACTGTAATGACACTTTCCTGATAAAAGCACATCGATTGTTTTTCCAGCAAAAGAAATAAAGAAATTCGCCGAAAAGTTGATGAATTTAAATGTTCCTGTCGACCTA
Source organism: Lithophane semibrunnea (assembly GCA_947363905.1). NCBI lineage: Eukaryota > Metazoa > Arthropoda > Insecta > Lepidoptera > Noctuidae > Lithophane > Lithophane semibrunnea. The sequence continues at coordinate 15,866,057 of OX376189.1, read as the reverse complement.
TGAGAACTCATGAATAAAATAATGAATGTGCTCCTGGATTTCAATACGTTGAATCATCGATGCAAACATATCACGTGAACCTATTTATGTTAATATTGTGACCTAAATACTGTAATGCCAATATTTTACAAGGACGCTGCATCAATATCCGCACTAAGACATAATGTGTATACAGCAGGTCTACAAACATTAATTTGCTCTCAGACTATCCAGTCTGAGAGTAAGTCACACGTTATATTTACAAACGGATGTTTGTAAATATAACGTGTGTAATATGTGTTTTACGGTACATATGACATAGGGAATTCTATTTTCCAGTTTAGATCTAAAAATGTTTGCAAGTTTTTGTATTCATGTTACCATTATATCAAACAATGTTTATAAATTTATATTTCAGGCCTCTCAAGTGTTTATTACTACATACTTCATGTTGGTTTTTCAAAACTTCGATTGTCAAGATAAGATCGATAAACGATTATGATGACTCTTTTATCATTACAAAAGTCAGCTTATTTTTACGATGATTTGAGAGTAGAGAGGTGTTAGGCAAGTAAGGCGGTATTTTCAATTTAATACCTTCGTGTTCCTTAGGCAGTCGCTCCATGTAAAATACTGGTATTCAGCTGCATCCGGTTAGACTGGAAGCTGACCCTAACATAGTTGGGAAAAGGCTAGGCAGATGATGATGACCTTCGTTTTCCTTACCCACGATGATGGAATTTGAGAATAGTTGATTATATGTAGTAAAGCACTCACCGTCTAAAAGCGAAAACTCCTTCATTGTAAGCAACAGACTCGTATCTGCCGTATCTGAAGATTTTGTCTGTGCGGAGTGCGGCTAATGCCTTGTAAACGTTCAAGTGAGACTTTTCTGTCAGGCTCTGAACTTCTACATTCAGGTTCTCGAAACCAGCTGCTACTGGAAGCCAGGTCTTGTCACCGTCTGAGAAACCTGTGGAAATATATTATGTGTTTATGTCAATCTCACAATCAAAAAAGAACCGTTTACTAATATCGGTTTCATTCATAGGAAAACCCAAAAAATTGTCATTGTCGTTTTGATGTTACTTGGAATATGGTTATCTCATACCGGCATTCTTATCAGCACTCCATTGGAATGGTGTACGCTCAGGATCTCTGGAAGATATCCAGTAGTTGATAGGGTCATCAGTGTTGCATCCACTGGGATCTACGGTATCTTCCCAGCTTACGTAACCATCGACCATGCCGATTTCTTCACCCTAAAATATACATTACAAATTCTTAGGATTTACGAGTACTTCGTTAGAATATGTGTTTTACTTAAATGTTAAATATTTTAAACAAGGATTTTAAAATGAACTTAGATTGTGCTTACCATGTAAGTAACACCAATACCAGGACTCAATAATGTGATCATATTAATACCATCAACTAATTCTGGGCTAAATCTGGAAGCTACTCGACTATTGTCGTGATTTCCGGCCTGAAAAAGAATAATTGCTTATATTTTATTGACGAAAACAATCTTAAGCAAAACAATGACTATATAAAGAAGGTTAAGGTCTTACCACCCAGTTTGCGTGTTGATCGATAGGTTTGAATGTAAGGAACTTATCCAGAGCATATTTAATCTCAGCAGCACTAGAATCACCATTTACATCACCAATCAGCACAAAGTTGAAAGGCATCTGGGCACCCTTGCGATCACCTTCACCAAAGTATCTCATGGTCATCTGAGGACTAGAGTATGCTTCAGTCATCATGACTCTAGTCAATCCATCTTTTTCTTTAAACTCATCGAAGACTTCCCTCCATTGGTATACCATTTCTACAGTTTCATCAAGGTCGGTGGTGTAAATGTGCGATAAGTAATCGTAGTTATCAGGGTTATCTGATTTGCCTGATAGAGGCTCATCAGGATACTTTCCACCGAAGTCTGCCTTGTCAACTTCGAACAAATGGGCAATAGCATCAACCCTAAAACCTGCGACGCCTTTGTCTAACCAGAAGCGAATGATATTTTTCATTTCTTCGACGACGTCTGGGTTGCGGTAGTTAAGGTCTGGTTGTCCGATCACGAACTGGTGGAAGTAGTATTTACCGACTTCTTCTCTGTACTCCCAGGCACTCTTACGGAAAACACTGACCTAAGAAATGAAATATTTGTTAGAAATTTTTACATAGGGCGATTAATATTAGTCAGGTGTTAATATCGTTGCATGTGACATAAAATTAGTTATCATAGAATTATATATTTTTATATTTATTGGTATAGTTAGTTAGTCCTCTTAGTTTTTTAGATAATTTAGTATAATAAGTAACCCAATGTTAACTAATAAACGAGTTAACATAGAATATATAAATATCAACAGGTTTATCCACCATCATTATGATATCAGTAACTAGTCATTCATGTGCATTATTAATTAAATTCTGATCAAGAATTATATTTACTTAAACAGGTCGTCTTTGCCATATTAATGGTTTTATTAATAATAATTTTATAAAAAATAAGTTACATCTCCAGTTTATGCTTACCCAGTTATTAGGCGGATGCATAACCCCATTTTCGTCCACAACTCCATCCTCCCAGATAAAGTAATCGAAATATTTCTCGTGACCTCGCAACGCCTCCTCAAACCACACACTTTCATTACTCGTGTGGTTTGGTACTAAATCCAGAACTATTTTAATATCTAGAACGGTAAACGATTGTGTTTGTATTTCTTGTGTGTTTGTCTGTGGGATAGTTATCAAATACTCAGGGCAAAATAATCAAATTACTTTTGTTTTTAGAGTCATTTAAGTTTTAACTCCAGTTTTAAACTTAAAGGTAATAAAATAGTCAGTATTCTTTTAACAGTTTGTTATTTCGGTTTTTCTCGGAATTAATTTTTTTGGTAGCATCGAATGCATTTTTAATTCCAGTCTTTACAACTCGTTGCTATTTTATTCATGAGTAAATAAATTCTGGAAACTGTCCGTTTTGTGAGTAATGAAACTTTCCATTTATTTGTTATATTGTGTTTACAGTAGCTGACTACTCCGTAAACAGTTTTTTAAACTTCTCCAGTTTTTAAACTCCCTTTTTTTAAACTCGTAAAAATAAAACTTACCTAATTCCTTAGCTTTAGCCATAAGATTTTCGAAATTCTCCATAGTACCGTATTCGTCTTGAATGGCATAGAAATCTGAGATGTCATAGCCAAAATCGTACATCGGTGACTTGAACATAGGTGAAAGCCAAGTAGCTCCTACACCAAGCTCTTTTAAATATTCCAGACTTTCCGTGATTCCTGGAGAGAAAAAGGTGATAATAAAGAAAGAATTCCCTGTATGGTTAGCTATAGTAAAAGTAACGTACAGAGAAATAAACTTAATCATTTGTAGTGTCTTACCATTTAGATCTCCAATACCATCACCATTGCTGTCCTTGAATGACCTTGGGTAGATTTGGTAGAAGATGGTAGTCTCCCACCAATCAAGTTCCTTGTCATTACTGCTTAGAGCTAGTACGAACAGCACTGGAAGAACTAGAATGCTCTTCATCCTAACTCTGTGAAGAAAAAATAATTGTTTAGGCGACATAGTGTGTGCGTGTGTGTGTGTGTGTAGATAATATTTATTTATTTATTTATTTATTCACTCCAAACATACAAATATCCTTACAGGCTAGTCCTAATACGATATTGTAGCACCCTTAACTTAAATAGTTCCACTGCTTGTACCGTAACAAATGTCAATATAGGCTGATGAATTGAAAGTAGAACTAACATTTAACATCATTGATTATCTGGATGATTAGAAATTGACAATATTATTCATTAAACCGATGCAGTAAAAGTGGGAGACAGTGAATAAATGCAAAAACCGACAAAAAAAAACAAAGGCGTACAATAACAATATAATGCACTTACACAACTGAGGATAAATCAATACAAAAGTATCACTGTATTTTTTCACAAACTCTCAAACACACGATTTGTTATCTATTTCGAAATTGCCATCACGAAACGTGAACAAATGAAGAGTTGGCAGGCAACACTGTGCAGTGGACATGTTGGTGTCATAGTCCATTCACACATAGATTCATTCCATACGAATAATAATAAATGTCTATCTTATTTCTAATACATTATTCATGCATTATTTCTATTCTGGTCATCATGACCTTTTATTGTTGTTGTCATGTGTATTTGATACATAATGTTATGAGGATGAATAAAAGCTACTAACAAACGAATTAATGAGACGGATGTTAGAAGAAAAGTAGGAAGACGACCCTCCAAAAATGACATATGTACACTCATCGTAGTGGTTACCTATGTACTTCAAAAAGGTCAGATGCGAATTAGGTATTCACAACCAGCGTTCTGGTTACAAGATTTATAAACGATGACGAACGAAACGGATCTTTGTATTGAGCTTCAGTAGTTTCATCTCTTGAGAACAAGCGACAGGTTATGTATGTTATAATGATACTCACCCCATAATATTCGCTACTGGGTATAAAGTACTACCTGCATCCGTCTTTATATTAAAACATATCTTATATTCGAGATAAATGATACAGAATGCTGATAAACAAAACACTTGGGTTTTATCTGGACTTTCATAATACCCCATAGTTTTGGAAATGTTCCATATCTTGTGATAATGGTTTCCATTCTCGATAGACAGAAAATTTCGATAAAATAACGCTATGAATTTTCTTCGGAACTAGTACATGATAGCGTGGTTTTTTAAAATACTAGCTTCTGCCTGCGACTTCGCCCGCATTGGATGTATGTCCCGGGATTAAAATTACCCTATATGTTAATCCAAGATATAAAACTATCTGTGTGCCAAATTTCATCAAAATCCGTTTTTGCGCCAATCCAGAACATACATCCAGACAAACAGACAAAATATTTAAAACTATTATTTTCTTTTGTCCAAAAATATTCAATGTACAGTTTTGACTTCTTTACAGTATTTTATTATATGTATAGATACGTACAATATCTTGTAAAAATATAAAATTAATAATATGGTCAATAAAACAACAAAAGGTAGACATATGATGAGACTTATGGTCGACTTTACAGTAACGTTACCTAGTTGAAACATTTTACATGTTTTTGTTCTAATTCTTAGATATTATTGGCTGTATTGATTGTTTATATTCTATGCAGGCTTGTGCAGGATAACCTAGCATTATCTATAAAGTTTTTTCAAGTTCAAAAAAACTTGCTGATCATCAGCATTTTACATCGTGTGATATGTTCCTGCTTAAAACAGACACAGCCATATTCTTAGTGAGCACTGTAGTACCTTATACCAACAGTACAGGTCTGTAACTGTCCTACTAAAAGGAATAGTACATTACTGTCGCGGCCAGCAATAAGGTCAAAGTCAAGGTCAGAAAAGGTATTTTTTTCTAGTACAAAAGAGGAACAAGCATTGATTACTTCCGTACACGCATTGATAAATTAATTTTCTCAAACATGTTGTTAATTCGAGCATTATTTTGACAACTTTTTCGAGATAAATCGAAATTGCTGGTCGAAAACAAGTGGCGATGCGGCAAGCAAAGTTAAATCCATATCTGGCGTGTTTAGCGGCCAAATTAATTACTATAAAAACTCATATCTGTCGTGTTATTTAAAAATGGAACGAACTTTTTACTTCAACACATGGCAACCAAGGAGGTAACTTATCAATGATTTTATTTAAATTTCGATTTAGCTTGCAAATACATAGAACTTTAAAGTAAAGAAGAAAAAAATGAAAATGAAAAATTATAGTTGTTCCTCATTGATTTTGGAATTTTTATTTAATTTTTTCAGTTTGAGTTTCCACGCATTATTTGAGAAAAGTACTATACAAGCCTTGGCCGCAATCAGGAATTGATGGACTCACGTATGTGTGTTTTCACGATCGTCCATCAATCCCCTTATTGCCGGCCGTGACAGTAATGTACTATACTTACGAATAAGGTTGAGGAAATTTATTTGAAAGCATTTCCTTTGTTAATTTCAATCTTATATAATGTTACTAACTTTTTGAACATTCAGTAATTATTATATTTTAATCATCCACTTAGAAGGATTATGAACGTTCGCAGATTGGAAAGAGGTTCGGTATATACAGATATAAGTGTATAAAAATTCAAATAAAAACCAGGCTTTGAATATTTTCATTTTGATCAACAAAATACCAACATAACAGTCACAAAATAAATGTGATCGTTTCTTATTTTATTTAGTGCAGTTTCAGCACAAGTCCTTCGAAGCCAGCGACTGGTACAGATGAGACACTGAAGACGTCTCTGCAAAAAAAACATAAAATTATTATTATTATTTTACACCAATGACAACCCCATTTTTTATGTCCACGCTATCAGTGTCCATTCTAAGGTTGCCTGGAAGAGATCGCAGAAAGCGATAAGACCGCCCAATGTATGTTTTATAGTATTAAATTTGTTTGTTTTCACTTGGTATTTTCTGGTGTACAATAAAGTATATATAAATAAATAAATAGATAAAATTAAAAATCTTATAACAAAAATCCAATCTTAAATAAATAACTTCCATGAAAATAGTGAACAGAAAATGTATATACATGGAGGTGGTATTAAAAGTACTTATTAATTTTTTTACTAATTAGATATTCGTTTCACAGGAAAAGTAGGGATTACGGGTAAAATTACGTCCTAATGCAGGTCATATACTAATAAATCGCCAGCATGTAGAAAAAGAGTACTTTAAAATGTAGTAAATTTTTTCTATAAAACTAAAACTAACAACCACAAAGCCACGTATTATTATCACAAAAGCGTCTAAAACTTATCTGCAGACTTCCATTATTGAAGCAGTAATTACATACTTAATTTTTATAACCTCAACTTCAGTAAATTCAAGTATCTCTAAAACTGACCCTTCGTTCTTAGGAGACTGAATGCTCCTTATGATAACGCTGACGTCACCGACAACGTTTTCGAAGTACGTCAGATCGATGACGTAGTCAACGTCACGCATGTTAACAATGACCAGGTAGGTCTCACCGTGGTACCATCTGTAATTAGAAAACGGGAAATAATTATTAATGAGAAGATATGGGAAAAACCCAGCAGTGGGAACGGTTAATGAAGAAAAGATACAGATCCTTTGTCATGGATGGTCAGAAGAATAGTATTAAAAAGCGACTATGACAGCTAAATTCAATCAATCAATCTGCCTAGTCTTTTCCCAACTATATTGGGTTCGGTTTCCAGTCTAACTGGATGCAGCTGAATACCAGTATTTTACTTGGAGCGACTGCCTATCTGACCTCCACAACCCAATAACTGGGTATTACGATACCCCTTGGTAAGACTGGTTGTCAGACTTTCGGGCTTCTGATGACCCATAACGACTGTCAAAGATCCACGAATGACAGCCGGGAGTCTGGGACAAACGGCGTAACGTGCTTTCTGAGGCACTGAGGAGTATTATCGGTATGTAAAGATTGTCACCTATCCACGAACTATCCCCCGCAAGCGTAGGTAACGTGATGGATCGACAACTAAATTGTATAAGCAATATTTTTGACAAATGCGGTGATAAGACAAAATTCTCTCAAAATTGGATAGGTTTATCCATGAGGAGTCACACATTCAACAGTTTACGTTGAATCTCATAATGATATAACATTGTTTTTTAAGTAGGTACAGATTTACTATGAAGTCTATTTACAATTCAATCGAATCAACATGTTGAACGAAATTGGCCAATGATTTATTTGGTTTGTTAAATTTAGGATTAAGTAATTAAATTGAATAGTTAATAAGTAGAAATTGTATATCTATCAAATCATTATCATGAAATTAATTGAATGATTTTTTTTAGGAAAATAATCATACCTTCTGAACACAAAGATATCTTGGTTCATAGCCAAAGAGTCGTAACGTCCATATCTGAAGACTTTCTCTTGGCGCAGATCAGCTAGAGCCTGGTAGACCTTCATGTGGGACCTCTCTGCGGCTACCTGGACTTCGACGTTCAAGGTCTCGTAACCTTCGGCTACTGGCAGCCATGTCTTGTCAGCGGTCGAGAAACCTATGAAATGTGACAATAAATTAATGCTCCCTGCTACAAAACAATGAAGCCAATTGGTTAGGTTTTTATATAGTCTGTGAGGAAAGATCCTTCTTGAATTGATTCTTGAAATATGAATTAACTTTAGCCATTACATAATACATCAGTACAGTTTTTTGCAATGATAACTTTTAAAAAGTACATGCTTCGTGTTTCAGTAAATAATAAATATTATCTTACGACTCGATACAATGATAACCAAATGTACATGTTAAACCTCAACTATTTCTTAAATAACTAACAGCTCCACTATTTATTTTCTATTCGTATTTACATCCCAGTTCAATATCATCAAAAGCTGTCCATCGTCTCTTCCTACAATAACATTGATAGAACTCAGAGCCAGTGTGGAATGACAAGTGAACTCAACATCGCTGTGTTTTTCCGATCCGTAGTTGAAATAAACGAAGATCGTGTTGATTGCATTTATTTAAACTTAGCGGGTACTCCCACTGTCGTGACGATAGTGAATGGTCCAGTTCTTTTAATAGAATATAGTTTTCAATTTATCACAGCACGATTGAGTGTCATAGATAGATGAACAGAATACATTTTTTCTGTACAATAAAGTATTTATAAAGAACGCCACAAGATATAGCTCAATTATGATATTGTAAATTCTATGGGTACAATAGCAGTCGTATCCCTACCATTATTGCCATCGCCTGCTGCGATAATTTGCAGTATAATTTTGTTTTGACATTATTTTCACTTATCACCAACACTTCTTCATCTAACTGAATTGAGACTTACCAGAGTTTTTCTCTGCGTTCCATTGGAATGGTGTTCTCTCTGGATCGCGAGATGAAAACACATAATTGATAGGATCGTTAGTATTACATCCAGATGGATCAACTGTGTCTTCCCAGCTGACGTAGCCGTCTACCAATCCAAGTTCTTCACCCTGGAGATTAAAGTCTTTGTAAATATTGAAAAACTTTTTAGAAAATCTGTATTTCTATTAAGTAACAATAGGTAGAAAAACATTTTTGTTTTTCAATCAACTATGTAATAAACGGGACTTGGTCTCGGAGTTTTG